>CM053269.1:27749383-27823485 GCA_028583415.1 Protea cynaroides
CGAAACCTAGTAATTTTGGTTTTGAGGCAGGTCGAAACTGGCCTCAAAACAGAAACCTTGGACCTTGGCATGGAGGCATGGAGTACCCATTGGAATGGCAAGACAAAGTCACACTGATATATATCATTGTCAGAAGAAGATAATGGGAGGTGGATAGACTGAAATGATGTTTGGCTGGAGGGTATAAGGATGTGGCCAAATGCCCTATGGTTCCTGGTGAGGTGCAGAAGGCCATGGCTGCCTCATGAAGGGAGGGATACAAAGGGAGGCCAATATAAGAAGGTCAAGGAATAGTGAGAGAAGGCAATGCTGGAGAGATAGCCAGCAACAGTGGATGATTCTAATAGTGATGATACGCCTGTTGATGTGGGGACAAAGGCAAAGCCAAGAGTTTAACAATGAACCCAGGCTGCGAGCAGAGTTACTATCAGAAGCAGGATAGAGGCAAAGAGGCCAAGGCAGGAAATGATCCCTTTATTGCAGCTGCACCTGGTGCTATTGGTACTGGTAGTGAATCTACACCGGATAGGGATAAGGAGAGGAAAAAGCAGAGACAAACATAATTGTCCATGAGGGGATCACAGAATATGAGGGGAGGCCCAAAACCAATACCAACAGATGAGAATCCCATTGAGACCTTTGAGCAGGATCTTGCCATTTTCAGGACTTAGGACAGCAGGCTAAGGCTGAAGCAGATGAGGTATAGCTGGAAGACAAAAGTGGGGGATGCCAGATCGAAGTGGTTCTTTTACCACAGCATCCTACCACAGACCACCAAGAGACCCTACTATCAGAGTATGAGACACTATAGGAAAGTTGGCCCAAGAGTGAAGGGGCCAACTTCGTACGAACTCATTAATGTATATTTTCCCACCAAAGAAAGAAGATCAAGGAATATATGAGGACCAAAAGGTAATGCAGAGAGACAACAATGTCACAGTTATGTGTGATAGTTGCACCAGGCCCATCAGAAAGTCCATCATGATATGCTGTGATGGTAGGACAATTTTCTTGTATATCAGTGGATGCATCTAGGGATAAGAATGATGCAAACTGTACCTACAAGTAGCTGAAAGAGGTAGTACAGAAGTGGGTGGAGAACAATGTCCAGGTATACGGACAAAGGTAGCAGTTGATGAGGAACAATATGTACCGCCTGTTCTGGACTCCATGTGTATCCTACCACATTAACTCATGCTAAAGGACATGAGGAAAAGGCCCTTGGTATAGGGTGTGGTTGAGACGTCAAGACAAGTGACTACGTTTGTATACAACCATGGGCATGCATTGTAATTATTGAGTAACTAGTAACTGTGGTGGTGATTTGATGAGGCACGGAATTACTCGATTCACCATGAACTATATTGCTTTGAAGAGATTTAAACCGAAGAAGGTTGGACTGAGGTCTATGTTTGCTTCAGATGACTGGTTCGGGCGGAGGGAGTCGAGTTCACCAGGAGGTAGGGCAACGCAAGTGACCATATCCAATGAGCAGTTCTGGCAGAACCTAAAGAAGGTCATTATAATACTCAAGCCAGTGGTGAAAATAATGAAGATGGTCGACTCCAGGAAAAAGCCTACCTTGCCATACCTATTTGCAGCAGTTCAAGTCATAAAGGAACATGTGAATACAACGATGCCACATAGAGTCAGGATGAACCAACAGATTACTGAGGATCACTGTGAACTTCAATTCATATATCCACGACATTAGGTTGATGAGTTTTTATATTAATATACCTAAGTCAAATTATTTTTCATTTAGCCATTCATAGGCATTGACAACTTCTATATGTCATTTTCCAGCTTATTATCTAAATCCCAAGTATTGGTACAAGCAAAGACTTGAATTGAATCAAGATCCATAGATGCAATGCAAATGGTGGTGGCCAAGTTGAAGCCAAATCTAGATATACAGGCCAAGTACAATAATGAAGTGAGACGTGTAGTAAGGAATATAAATACTGGATTTGGTACTTTGATGTTAACATTACTAATGTTCGAAATGGGCATAGATAAACATTAAGGACGCGACTGGGACTTTCGAGCATATCGCCACCAAAATTGTCAAGGCGTTGGAGGCCTGATGAGACACCTAGGCGACCAAGGCACCCGATTTTTCAAGGCGTCACAAGGGGGCCTAGGCACCTAGGCAACGCCTTGACAATTATCCAGAGAGTCTGGGATGGAAAATACCGCTCTTGGTAGGCCCATGATGTTATTTCCTTAGTTCCATTCCTCTAAGCATGTACAACTACAAAGCGCAATCACTTAAAATAACGCGCCTTACTGCTCTAATGTTGATAAATGGTGGTGCCATATGGGAGTGATGCACCTAACTTGAGGAAAGTTGCAGTTAAGGTGCTCTCCAAAACATATTCCACCTCTGGATGTGAGTGCAATTAGAGTCTGTTTTCACTCCACTCGAAGAGGCAGAATGGCTGCATGGCATGGAGTATGTGCAATATAATAGACTGCAGATGCAGCACATACATAGGGAGATTGATAATGACAAAGGCCCAATCGAACTCAAAAATATCTTCAAGTTGAAATCTTCAAGGTCAGCCTGCAATGGATCAGCCTGGGAGTAGGCCCAACCCCAATATTTCCAATCAGATCGGTGCCGATGTTGATGAGATTACTGCTTCTTTAGGGTCGTGTTCAATCACCAACACCCTGTCCTTTTGAGCCTCAACGTAACTGGCATGATGAGGACAACAACTCTTCACTTCACATACAGACCCCATCTGTTGATGGATATGACAATAAGGATGCAAATGGATAGCCGAAAATCCGGTTCTAATTCGAATCCATGTCCGTTTAGGGGAATCCGAATTCTGAATCCGAACAAGCGGATTCGGGGCGAATTCGGATAACTAAAGTTGTGTGCAGATGTGAATTCGAATGTTAATATTTTTAGCCAGATATTATCTGATCCGATCCGTTTGTATCATCTTTCTTTTATTAAAATAATGGGAATAATAGACAGAAGTCACATATCATTATATTTCAGTTTGTTTATCTATTATAATAATAAAGGAAAGGGAATTGGGAACCGAGAATATTAAATTAATCGAGAGACGTGAGGGGTCAGGGGAGTGGGGACGTGGAAGTATTAAAGAGGTTATTAAATAAAGTGGGGAATTGGGCATACTAAATGAATAGAGAGGGAGGGGAATGGGGAGAGACGTGAGGGGTCAGGGGAGTGGGAAAGTGGAAGTATTAAGTGAGTTATTACATTAAGTGGGGAATTGGGAATATTAAATGAATACAGAGGGAGAGGAATGGGGACAGACGGTTAGATTCAAACAAAATGGAGGAACTCAAGGGTTTTTCTAGGGCTTGCAGTTTGCTGGAAAGGGGAGAGTCCAATCCACGGCTAAAGGGTTAAAGGTCGGACATCCTCTTTACACGAAAAGTTTCAATGGAGCTCTCATATGCTATGAACATGAGCTGCTGCAATTGTTAGCCAAGGAATAGCATGGAAGTTGTGAGCTGCTGCAATGGGGTTAGTGCTGAGCAGGGAATCCAGATCTAAAGATGGCATAAAAATATAGAGAGAACATGGGCGGAGTAGCAGATCAAGATCAGAATGTATTTTGAATTCAGCAAGATCAACAACAACTGAGATCAGGACATTGGAGGCATTTCTCATGGCTGAGATCAGGAGACTGGAGCTTAGGTTTGTTGAAGGTACTTCGGATTTGAATCAGATTTTAACCGGATATCTGGTTAAAATGCAAATTCGAATTTGGATTTAATTTTAGAAATCCGCCGGATGCTGATGCGAATTCGGATGGGGTGGTTAGGAGTCGGATTCGAATTCGGATAGTAGTCTATCCATGCTGAATCCTTACATCTCTATATGACAACCACGACAATGATGATAATGGTAGGGGTCATTGATTTGGTGACATGCAGGAGTAATTCATCCAAATAGAGTCGGATCCCAACCAATTAACGGGAGAGACCTAGTTTGTTCATGCTATACAGGATACCAACCGCGGTTCACGTCCAAGCTACTTGAGAGGATTGTGCTGTTGATTCAGTCCAACTGAGGATGCTGATAGCATGGACATTAATGTTTCAACTTTCACGTTTTTGGCACTTTTAAAGGCATGAATTTAGAACAGAGTGGCGGATATAGGGAGTGGCATGCACCATCCTTTGCCACATAGAGCACCCTGGCTATGGTGGCTATAGTGGGTTTGGGCATTCTAGTTTTCTTCTTCATTACCCATTGAGTATGAGGACTAGTCATAGAGTGGGGCATCCTTTGTGGAGCTTCTCATACCCGGGCCCCCAAACCATATTTGTCGGCTCTACCATCCAGTCATGGTGACTCCATACATGGATCTTCACAATATGGTGACATATACCGTAGGTTTGGTTACCTATAAGGCTATAATATGTTGATCATGCCACTTATAGGAATGTTTTTTTGGGTAAGTCACTTATAGGAGTGTTGTGGAGGACTTCGAGTGTTTCTTCCGACATAGAATGACATGACCACCATTTGTGTGACAGTTAAAGGAGCGGCTGCATCGGCACCACAGTCTAGTAGTGGTTTTGATCCTCCCCACAACTCTATGTGGTACTGGGATGGGCAAGGGGTTCCAATATGTATGATCTAGTTTTTTAGATATTAATGGAAGTTTAAATGTAATAAAGGGCATACCCAGTGTACGAGACTCCCGCCACTACGGGATATAGGGAGAGGCTTATGTATGCAGCCTCACCCTTGCTTCACAGAAAGGCTATTTCCAAATTCAAACCCATGACCACTATCTCACAATTGAAATTTAAATGTAATAAATATCATTGATATTTATGGATTGCTTTCCAATATTATGTTTTTTCATTCCTAAAGTATATTTTAGTTGTTTTAATAGAATTTTGTGTATTCTAGTACTAAATCATGTGTAAACTATATCAGAGAAAGTATGAAGGTTCGAAAACTCGAGTCTCGACCATCTCTCAACCTCGAGATTTCGAGATCCAACAGATGGTGCAATTTTTGCCCATCTATCTTGGTTAGCTGTCTCAGGGGCCAAATGGGCATTGTAAGGTCCCATACTTTAGAGAAACGTTATTTTAACCTGTATAAACGTATGAAAACCCTTATTTTATAATAATAATCACACATAGTGGTATTTTGCTTACAAGATTAAAACTTATTTATGTTGCTTACAGGGACATGTATTTATGGCTAATATCATTGAAGTAACTGTTTTTTATTCTTTATATTTCATTTATTTTAGATATTATTCATAAATAAGCAAACACTCTGCATTTAAATCCTATAAAAATAGTCTAAAATTCAAATTCAAAAGAATAAGAAGTCAACTCGCCAGTTCAAGATAAAAAAAAATGCATTTCCGATCAAGAAGTGATTTTCAACATTCAAATGCTAGAGCATTTCTCCAATCTAAAAATTTCATAAATCTTATTATAATAAAACATCATTAAAAACAAGGAGTGCACCAAAATAATCCCTTGTTTTGATGTTCAGAAAATTATTTCTATTCTAAGCGACTTTAAACAGCACTCGCATACTCCAAAGAAAGTTTAACCAAAGTGTAACTCCTTCAATATAACTCGGTTGTAAACAATCTTGGATTTGTTGGAAAGAACATCCAAAATTACTGGAATCCGAGTTATATTGACAGAGTAACACTCTGGTCAAACCTTATTTTGAGTACATGGATGCTGTTTAAAGTCACCCTAAATGAAAATAATTTTTTGAGCATAAAAACAAAAGATTATTTTGATGCACTCCTTGCTTTTGGTGATGTTTTATTATAATAATATTTATGAAATTTTTAAATTTAAAGAAAAACCTAGCAATTGGAAGTTGAAAATTGCCTCCGCAACCGAAAATGCAATTTTTGTTCTTGAACTGGAGAGCTAACTTCTATATTTTTTGGAATTTTAATTTTAGATTATTTTTATTGGATTCAAATGAGGGGTGTTTGCTTATTTATGAATAATTAAAAGATATTAGAAATAAATATGTATTGTTCATGTGTACTATTCCCTAAACTATTTTGTGGGTCATCAGGTCTCAATCAAGAAACACAGGTCTCTATCGAATTTTCGACTAAGGGCTGTCGAGATGAACCGAAATCTTGAGATTTACAGAGATTTTGGTTGAGAAAGTGCACTTATTCTATCTCGTATGAGATCTCGTCTCAACCTTGTTGAGATTCTCGAGAATTAGTTCTATGGAAAGTATACAGCAGGATACGTCATCCACTAGCAACCTTGAGTCCAAGCCAAACTACCATTTTGGTGAGTTTTTTACAATCTAAAGGTTTACACATATTTAAAGATGTTTAATTAGGGTTTCTTTGAACTTTCAGGCCAAAATATGGCCGTTTGACCACCGAAATATCTGATCAAAACTTTCAAGTGAAATATAATAGATTTCGTCTTAAATTTTGCTCACGTGTCAGCACCCCACTTTTGCTATTGTGTAAAACCTCATTTTAGTATCCTTTGTGATGTAGGGCATTTTTAGTCATTTAAGTTAGTTAAAATCATTAAAGACATTATATATATAATACAAAAAAAAAGGGGGATTGTGAGCGGTCTGGAGTTTTTTGAATGGATCCATGTTTTGGATTAGGTTTTCTTCTTTTTTTTTAATGGGTCTGGGCTTTTTTTTTATGGAATTCTACTTAGGCCCATTTAACGAGGGAGAAACGGGGGTAGGAATTAAGATAAAATGGAGGGGAAGGTTTGAAATTTGCCAAAACTGAGGGAGTAATTAAGTCATTGAAAAGGGTTATAAACCAAGCCTAAAACCCTAGAAAGGGGGTTTTTTCATTTTGTGAGAAGGGGACTGAATGTCGGCTATACCAGAGGAGCCGTGAGAGGAATGGGAGAAGGAGAGAAATGCGGGAAAAGGGAGAGAGTGACTACGGGTAATAAAGGGGAATGAGAGAACAGAAGGCCATAGTGGCAGAAGAGAAGAAGAAAGAAGCTGTGGCTGCAGCAGAGAAGGAGAGAATTAGGGAGAGAAGAAAGAGAGTGAGTGCGGTTGAAACGAAGGAAAGAGCAGAAGAAGCTACTAGAAGGTTAAAGCAGAAACAATGGTGATCACAGCAGTCTCAGAGTTCTGAAACTTGATAGAATCTCCCTATCGAACTAACCCATTAGGCCTTACATATTATTATGCCTGTTCATCTCCTCATCGTTCATTTCTCGGTTTCCTTCTCTGCTCTTCTGCTCAGAAATCGATTTCGATTTTGTCTGTAAGGAACTAAGGATTCAACCCAGGGTTTTGCTCATTCGTTTTTGTCAACCTCTGAGGATCAGACGCTTCAGTTTCTGTTTCTCGAGTTGAAGCAACCAAGGTTAAGCAGTAATAACAGCAAAGTGGAAGAGTGTCGGTTGCTGAGAAGAGAAGGGAGTGAGAAAAATGGTAAGAGAAAGAGGGTTTGTGGAATGAAAAGAAAAGGGTAGAATCACGGGAAGAAGAAGAAGCAGGAGAAGGAAAGTCTTGGCATTCTCTTCAGACTATAAACAAGTGGTCACAGCATATTTCCAACCTCAGAAATACGATTTTTATTCCTTTGATCAAGGATCTACATACTACAGTTTTCTCTGTTCCGTTCTGCTATTTTCTTCACTCCCTTCCGTTAGTCGAAAATGGGCAGAAAGTTCTTCGTTGGCAGTAACTGGAAATGCAATGGAATTATCGATGAAGTTAAGAAGATTGTATCCAGACTGAATGAAGCTGAGGTGCCCTCTCAAGATATTGTAGAGGTTGTGGTAAGTCCTCCATTTGTGTTTCTTCCCTTGGCAAAAAATTTGTAGAAGCCAGACTACCAAATTGCAGCATAGAATTATAGGGTCAAGTAAGCAAGTGCATTTATCGGTGAGATTAGTGTGGAGATGCTTGCCAATTTGGGCGTGCTGGATCTGCAGGCCAGACTGATGCGGACCCAGGTCGAGAAAGGACCCGATTGGGTCCACAAATGAACCATCCAATATATATAGAAATCAAACTTCAAGTGTGATGGCAGAACTGTAAATATTTCAAATGAATGGCAATTCTGTAATAAATCAGAACTAGAGAATAATTTTGGGTGTGGGTGAAACAAACAAGCCTTAGGACTGAACTGGAATTAGACTTAAAGTAACAGGGTAGACTTGGAATGGGGTTTAAGAGAAGGACAAAGCAGAACTAAACTTCTAAAGAGGGGTATTATAGGAAAACTAACTAAAAGCTAAAAGGGAAAATAATAAAATAAAGGAAAAAAGAAAAGGAGTTAGGTTGGAGGAGTTGTCTTCTTCCTCACGACACTATCAGAGGCGGTAAACCAGATTTGTTTGGGGAGTTGGAACTCCCTCAACTTAACACTGTTTGATCTGAATTTTGAAGAGAATACCGCAACTACCTGCCCTATCATTCCCAACTTACCATTGCTGTAACCAACCGTCAACTGAGAGGATTTACAAGTCTGAAACAGGGTATGGCGGCAGGAGAGAGAGAAGTTAGGTTGCAGGTTCTAGATTTCACTATGGGAGGTGTTTTAGGTCATGGGCTTTGGGGATTCAACTCGTTTATCAAAGGGAAGGTCACAACCAGAATCTGAGGGGGATTGGATGAGAGAAGTGAGAGCTCGATAGACTTTCGGTGGGACTGTGACTGCCGCTAGAACAGGGAATCAGCAATGGGCATTACCGTGAATGACAAAGAGAACCGTAAATGACAAAGAGAAGAAAGGAGAGAGTAACAAAGAAGGAAGAGAGAAACAGTGGGGAGGGAAGAGAACCAGGAAGGGGAATGGCAGCCTCTACCGAAAGCAAGGGAAGGAAGAAGAAAGAATACAGAGGAGGTAGGGAAGATAAGAAGCCGGCAACCTGCCGTGAGCAACAAGGAGGGTTAAAGAGAGAAACAAGAAGGGTTAGATAGAGAAATCAGAGGGTTAGAGAGAGAAACCAGAGACATCAGAGGGCAAGGAATAGAAAACCTACCATCAAATTGGTAGGGGGAGGATAGCTTCCACAGCAATGGGGAAGGGGAAAGAATCGCCAACGACAAGGGGGTGCCGTACCTAAGAGAAAGAGACGGCGAGTGAGAGGAAGAGAGGGGGAGCAAGCTGCTCCGCCCGTAGGCACCAGATAACCTTCAAATTTTCATTCTCTTCTCTCCATTTCATAAAATGAACTGATATACCTTTATATAGGCTATAGACTCTAAACCTAAAACAAGTTGGGCTACAACCAAAGCGGACCCATACTAAAAGAAATAAAACATAAACCACACAAACATAGCCCAATTAACAAAAACAAAAAGATTACATAGAATTCCCAAATTAAACTGAAACCCAAAAAAAAAAAGATCTCAATCCGATGATCCAGCCTGCATCACAGGCTACATCATATTTACTGATCGCGACATGTTCCTTCTGGCACACACAAGGAAAGCAATTATAGATGTAGAATCTGGAAATGCTGTGGAAATTTGCAATGGGGAAATTTACAAGAAGGAATTTCCTGCTATGGGTGGCTTCCTTACATATGCAGATGAAGTCTTTCAAGGGTGGCATTTTATTCGGTTAGTTGCAGTGTCTGGAGATCAATCAAACCAGGTATACATTCACTTTGAAATCTGAATTTTATCTATTATGGTTCGTGTTCATTTGAATCCGATTCATATGTGATGTGTAATGTAGTTATATACGCTCTGAATGATTCTCTCCTTGTGCTTCCCATTCTCTTGTTGTCAAGGTTCCATATTCCTTGCAATTTAATTTGATTCTTTTATTATTTGTTTTTCTATAACCAATTTTGCCTTAGTGTGCAACCTCTTTCCATGTTGATCATGACCTGCTGTAACCTGGTTACAATCTATTATAAATTTATAACGTGTTTCAATGTTGGTTGGAAACTATTGTGTAGTTATAAGTTATAACCCATTTCCAAGGCTTGCTATAATCCGGTTCAGTTTTGTGCTTGAACTAACCAATATCATTTGAACCAGCCCATTCTTGGACCAGTCCATGTTTGGACCAATCCATACTTGAACCTAACTTGGAATATTGCTTGAATCTAGTCCAGCCATGAACTTTAATTTACTTAAACAGTGTGCTTGAGTGTAATTTTCAGCCCACACACTTGGTTAGGTCTTAAAGTACTTGGTTTGGTTCATGTATACCTGGGTTCATTAATCTATATTGGGATTAACTCATCTTGGGTGATCTTTTTTGTGCTTGGAATGGGGTGGATTTAAGCCTATTTTTATCCGCTTATCATGTTGTTATCCATATGAGTTTCCATGATTAAAACTAGTTTCTATGTTTGGATTTAAGTCATGTAGTCCCTTTGATCAATGCACATATTTTGTTTAGCTTCACACGTTCTCCACCACAAGAGATGTATCCCCATTCTTATACCTTCAGTTTGTAATAGCTTAGGGATACACTATGCACGGGCGAGCCACAGGCCCCACATGTATGGCTGTGGTTCCCTTTCCCGCAAGGCAATGAATTTTAGGGGACTCCTACGAGTCCAATTCCCGCACAAGTTCTCGGATTCTGTGCCAGCCAATATGAGCTCATTTAGCTTCAGATCTATTTATCCCTTAGGTCTAGATCTCGAAATACATTACGTTTGCTCATGCAAATGGGATTGGTGCTTTAATGAGAATTGAGATTATTGGTGATGTGGAATGTGGTGAACCCACAATGATGTAATTATTCTTCGAGCTTAGTTAACCCTTGTCTAGTAAGGGGAGCCGAGATTATTGCCTCTTTGAGTGTTGCCAATCGGGGCTCATAGCCCATCATCCATGGGAACTACTTTTGACCTGATCCTCATGGAGATACATAGCCAGCAGGGGAATTGTTGCTCCGCGCATGGTTATACAAAGGTAAGTTCCTTGATTAAGGGATTATCTTACATGAGATAAGTTCCTTGATTAAGGCTGTGTTTGGTATCATTTTTATTTTTGATTTTTGCTATTTTTTCAGAAAGTATTTTTGAAAATCATTTTTGATCAAAAATAAAAGGTTGTTTGGTAATTACAATAAAAAATAGATTGCAGAATGAGAAATAGATTTGGCATGCCTATGTCTAAAAATAATTTGTATACATTTATGGATCCATCTATAGCATACCAAGATTTATGGAACTGAATCAGCTTTTTCTAGGCTTTGTTCCCAACCTCAACATTTCCATAAATCTTATAAGCACTCACAAGAGCTCCCCACACATTAGCATCCCCACCCTCAAATCTTCCAATCTTTTCCTCTATAAATGTCTCAGCTTCTTCTAATCTTCCGGTTCGACCAAGTAGGTCTATGATACATGTATAATGCTCAAGCTGAGGTTCAACTCCATAAACAGCACCCATTTGTTCAAACAATAAAAGGCCCTCATCAACAAATCCAGCATGTGTGCATGCCGTGAGGATGGCAACAAATGTGACCACAGTGGGTTGTGCTCCATAAGCATTCATCCTTTCAAACAACTCAAATGATTTTTCTACAAGCCCCATTCATTGCAACCCCTGATATAATTGCATTCCATGCTTTGACATCCTTGCTCAGAATCGCCTTAAAAACCACAAAGCTGACTCGACGCATCCACATTTTTAGTACATGTCTACCAATGCCATAGCCAAGATCAGATTCGAATTCAAGATGGTGTCGTTTCACATAGTGCCATAGTCAAGATCGGATTCGAATCAAGATGGTGTCGTTTCACATAGGAGAGAACCCACAGTCCCTACGCAAGTGCTCCTAGGTGTGCACAAGCAGTGAGGACACTCACAAGGACTGATTCATTTGGCTTTATGTTAGCTTCTTGCATCAGACTAAAGAGATCCAATACCTCCTTGAAATCACTGACACGAGAGTTTGCAGCCATCATTGCACTCCATGAGATTGCATTCCTCTCAGGCATTTCCTCAAACAATGCTCTTGCACTCTTGAGGTCACCACTCTTTCCATACCCATCAATCATCACCGTCCACAGGACCATATCCATATTAAGAATTCCATCAAACAAAATTCGGGTAATTTCCATATCAGGAACCGAAGAGTAGAATTCAATAAGAGCACTAAGGACGAAAGGGTCGTCAGACAATCCGATTTTTATTTGAAAGCTCAATGACTATAGCAAAGGCTTCTTCATCAATTTCATGAATCTCAACCCACATATTTATGAGCACGTCAAAAGGAATCTTTTTATTCTCTGGGAAGGAACCCAAGTCCAGGAAGCATTCCTTGACCTTATCTGGAAAGTAGTCGACTGTAATTGCCATCTGGTTAAGCAAATTAACCTCATGAGACTTGCAAATGGATTCACCTCGTGAAAATCTATCATTGGCACTTGTTTAAAACATTTCAGGCTGATCTCTTAACGAAGAAGCTAATCTTGTGGATTTAATAAAACCATTGGAATTTCAATTTGACGAAAACACATCAAATACAGTATGAACTGGATTTAATTGAGTGTCCAGTTTTGAAGTAACAAATGTAAGAAAACCAGATTTGATTGAGAACAGTTAATTGAGTTTGAAAAGGGAAATAAAAAGAACCCAAAATTTAAGGGAAAACTAAAAATAACAGAAAACCAATGGAGAGCGCCCGTAGAACTCATGGGAATGCTAAGTTGTGTGAGATTGCAGTAGAGAAAACGGTACATCCCAATAGTGGAGATTGTGTGTTGCTCTTGAACATACACTCGGCTGCAAAGAGATGGGAAAACGCAGAGGAGTAAGAGATGTGATAAAGAAGATAAGGATTAGAAAGAACGGTGGATTAGAAAGAATGGTTTCAAAAATTGTGAAGAGAGCGATGATAGTAAATGATCGAATTCATTTTCTGCGTTCTGAAAATGGATCAGTAATTTCCGTCACCGGAAGTAGCAATCTCGACCCTAACGCAAGGAAGAAGAAGCCGACTTGGGATTTTGAAAGAACGACGCTTTTATAAAAAAAAAAATTTACTTTTTTACCCTCGATTTTGTACACGTGTTTTAAGTGACTTGCGCAAAAATAGACCAAATGATTTTTGGTCAAAAATCAAAAACCGATTGAGACCTCTTTTTGATTTTGAGCTTATTTTTATTTTTTCTTTTCATAAATAGCAACCAAAAATGATACCAAACATCTATAAAAACAAAAATATGTCAGAAAAACAAAAACAAAAATGATACCAAACACAGCCTAAGGGATTACCTCGCCGAGGGAGACGTTCCTAGGATTTAGGAAGTACCTCACACTTGATGTGTTCCATGATTATGGGAGCATCACTCATACCACCGTCGTGGAGATACTTAGGCCGTAGGAAGTTGTTGCTTCACACACGGTCATACTGAAATAAGTTCCTTGATTGAGGGATTATCTCGCATGAGGTAAGTTCTTTGATTAAGGGATCACCTCACCGAGGGGTCATTCCTAGGATTAAGGAAGTACCTCACACTGGATGTGTTCCATAATTATGAGAACATCCCTCGCATTGGATGTGTTCCATGATTATGGGAACATCCTTCACACACTTATGCGAAACCCCGCCCAAACTACGTTTGGCCTGATTCCCGTCGCATAAGAATACATAGGTAGTTTGAGATGTTTTCTCAAACTTGGTCATACCTTTATTGTATCTTTTTTCTGTTTCATTTATTCCAATTTATTTGCTTTACATATCATTCTTTCATTCATAGTTATTCATTTTTGTATTCATTTTGTATAATCTGTTTTTTTTGTATATTCAATGTCATTTGCAGAGTTGTAAATCTGCAAAGTGTGACGATGCGGGATCCGGGTTGAGGAAACCCTAATTGGATCCTCTGTGGGCCCACCCAAATAATATAGACCAATTGATGAGATGCATGGGCAGAATTGATAAATAATCAGATTAGCAAAAACTTGAAGAAACCAAACAAGCCTTTAGGAGATGGTAGGAAATAGAACAAAAGGATTGAGGGTAGTTTTGGCATATATCTTAAGAAAGGAGAAGACAGAATCAGATATTAAAATCAGGGGTATTTTAGGAAAATAATAAATAAACCATATAAAGCAACAGATCGTGACTTGAGGTTGGTTGTCTTCAACCTCCAGCCAACATAGGCGGTAAACCAGATCTGGTTCAGGAGTTAGAACTCACTGAACTTAAGCCCGTTTGCTCTGAAATTCCAGGGAGGTGATCGCAACTACCTAGCCTATCGATCCCACATCAGCGTTGTTACAACCAACAATTGACCAAGAGGATTTAGAAGCCTGAAATAGGGTTTGGCGGTAAGAGAGGGAAGAGGTGAATTGCAGAATTTAATTCTCAATGTTGAAGAGGTTTCAGGTCATGGGCTTTTGGCTTTTAGGTCGTTTATGGGAGGGAAACAATCACCCAAAGTTTCAAGGGAAAAGAGGAAGGGACGAGGGAGATGGGAGACTTCCGGTTGGGCTAGGATTGTCGCCCAGAACGGGGACAGGTTGAGAAGAAGGAATGAGAAGTAGGAAGGGAGGGAGAAAGGAAGAAGAATAAGAGGGAGTGGAGACAGAACGAGAGGGAGAAAGAGCAACTTCTGCCGTAGGCTCACAAGCACACCACTGACCACACAGGTTTCATAATACTAAGGCCTAGTTTGGATCCATTTTTATTTTTATTTTTATTTCAGTTTTTTACCTTTTTGAATGTTTGGTATCATTTATGTGTTATTTATCATAAATAAAAATGGAAATTAGGTCAAATCAAAAAGAGGTTTTCAGCTCTTTTTGATTTTTGCCTAAAATCGATTCAAGTCTATTTTTGCACATAAGTTAATGAGCACATGGTACAATTCTTTCCAACGTTCAAAAAAATGAGGACAAAAACATAATAACCTATTCTAATAGACTTTTTATAAAAACTTGACAAAACCTAAAATGCTATATCTCTTCGAACTCTTCCAAGAAACATCTCTTGTCCAAGAGTCCTTCTTCCAAAGAAACGTCTCTTATCCAGGAGTCCTTGCAGCATAGTTGTCAAGGCGACAAGGCGATCCAAGGCGTTTGGGGCCATCCTGGGCACCTAGGCGCCTAGGCGACCAAGGCGTTCCCAGTGCATTTTTTTATTTCTACAATATTAATGTTTATATATATGCAACATTCTACATAAATAATCAACATTTAAGACATAACTTAATTAATATGTGGTGTGGACCCAATTTTACTAATGTACACTAAGACCTGGGATTGTGTCTAGAGTTAAGTAAACAATTATTTATGACTAACATTTGCGTACTTTTTAACGAATTTGATCGGAGCGTAACTCCTTTAATATAGTTCGGATTCAAGCAATCTCGGTCGTTGCAAAGTTAGCATAATCAGCTTTCCAACAAATCCGAGATTGCTTGAATCCAAATTATAATGAAGGAGTTACACTCGGTCAAACCTTGTTCGAATACGGGAATCTTTGTTTAAAGTCGTCTGAATGTAAATTATTTTTTGGGCATCAAAGCAAAAGATTATTTTGGCGCACTCTTGGTTTTTAGTGATGATTTATTATAATAAGATTTATAGAATTTTTTATATTTAAAAAAAACCTAGCATTGAAAAGTTGAAAATCGCCCTCGTACCCAAAAAATATGGTTTTTGTTCTTGAACAGGGGGTTGACTTTTTTTTCCTTCCGAATTTGAATTTTAGACTATTTTTATTGGATTCAAATAGGGGGGTATTTGCTTATTTATGAATAATATCTTAAGTAAATGAAATATAAAATTAAAGAAACATTTACTTGCGCCCTGGCGCCCAGGCCTGTACAAACCGCCCGGACGCCAGCTGACGCCTTGACAACTATGCCTTGCAGAGTTCGTTTCCCTCTTTCATCTTATCTATTTCTCTTTCTCTCTCTTTATATATTTCTCACTCTCTCTTTTATCTTTTCTACGTCTCCCTCTTTATCCTCGTCGTTTCTTTTTTTTTTTCCTTTATGGATTTCAATTTTCTTTCTTTATCCTCTTTTCATCTCTCTTTTTTTTTCTTATGGATTTTTTTTTCCTTTATGGATTTCAATTCTCTCTCTTTATCCTCTTGTCGTTTCTTTTTTTTTTTTTTTATGGATTTTAATAACAGAATCACATAATCGCATCACGATATGATCCGATGCGTATAGGAACTCCCATATATGATATAGAGTTCTATATGCATGGGACTATCACATGCGATATAGAACTCCATATAAAATAGGACTTCTCAATTTGTCTTGTACTCAAACACAAACACCTTGCAACGTGTACTAGATTAGGACTTCTCAATTTGTCTTGTACTTAAACACAAATACCTTGTAACGTGTGTCAAGTTGTAACCATCATATATCCTTATTTACAAAAAAATAATAATAATAATAATAAAAAAAAAAAAAAAAAAAAACCAACAAATTTCCATGGCCTACCTTTTCAAGTCGACTTTGCTTTCCATTAGATGTGCTTTTGTGGGCAGTCCTGATCTGGAACAACTCTTTTTTGATATACTTGTAACATATTCCGGACATAGTCATACCAAATCTATTTCTCATTCTACAATCTATTTTTATTGTAACTACCAAACAAATTTTTATTTTTCACAAAAAATGATTTTTTATAAATAGATAAAATTAAAAAATAAAAATGGATCCAAACTAGGCCTAACTTTCAATTCATTCTAAAATCTGATCGTAAAAGTCCTACTACATGCTCTATTTAAAAGAAACACTTTCCTAAACTAATTGAATAAGTTTAGTAACTAAATAACATCTCTATGAAATAAAATCCCTACCCCAAAACAAAAATCATAAAATAAGGAAACATAAAATTAAAACTTCCTATTCTAAATTAATTCCCTACCAAACCCTATCCAGACCAAAAGATTGATTTGGATTTGGGTTTGGATTTGAACCGATTCAGGCTTGGCTTAGGTAGCCAAATCGGTTCGTGTCAGTCCAGCCATGAGCAAGCTACTGCATCATGTTATCTTAGCTTGATGGGAAGGAGAGACTCAATCTAGGATTCCCCATTTGTTACATAGAGTAGACTAGAAGCCCCTAAAAAAGTGCACAAAATTTGAGAAAATGATAGAACATAGGGAGACGACTAGGCAAGTTGGGTGCCTAACAACTTCCCAACTCATAAATTGACGCTTACTCATCTTTGGTGAGATTAAAATGCCAATTCATTGAGTCAATGAGTCATTAGCATTTCTCCAAGTGAGAAAAGATTTATAGATCCTAGACCTCATCTAGGTGGCGACTCAAGATTATACCATCCACGGGCATGAGTGGATGAGATCATGAAGTGACAATCTTTCGATCTCCAATGTTGTTTAAAGAAGAGCGTAAAGAGACACCTTCCATCTTCTGAATTGGAAAGCAAGAATCCCAAAAGGGAAAAAATTCCCGCCATCATCCTTACATCAGCGACGAAATATTTTGGTTTCGCCTGGGGAAAAATCCATGGCGAAACCAAAATTTAGAATGCATACATCTGAACACTAGGAATCATGTGTATAATGTGTAAAAAAAACTTCACAAGCCAAGAACAAAACTGTCTAATTCAAATTACAATTAAGCTGACCTGGTTCAGTATAACCGAGAGATTTAGCAGCCTTCACAACTTGGCTGAATGGTTTTCCATCCTCTAGTTCACTCATTACGTACCCAAGTGTACCTAGTAATACATGCATAAAAGATAAAGGTCAAAAGAAAAATATATGATGGCTAGTACTTCAAATGAGAGACAGCACCACAAATGTTTAATCCACAAAGAAATAATAGAAAAAATCAGTACCACTCAAACTCCCAATTATACGATGGATGGGGTCCCCAGATGCAAGTATGCGGTTTAAAGATGTTATGAGGGGAAGACCAGCACCAACCTACCAAAGAGAAAAAAAAATCCATTGAGTAGATTAAGCTTAAATTCAATAATTCTCTCATTAGGAAAAAAAAAATTGATGCGGGATCCGGGTTGAGAAAACCCTAATTAGATCCGCTAGTAGGCCCAATTAGATCCGCTAGTAGGCCCACCCAAAACAATAATCAATTCAAACAATGATGTAATGGTAGAATCGTAAAGAACTCAAAAACTCAACCAGTAATGGCAGATTTGATAATAAATCAGACTTTTCTAATAACTTGTAGAGAACCAAACAAAGCCTTAAGATATACTTGTAATAAAGGCTAAATGGACGAGGGCAAAACTGGAAAAAGGTAATAAATATTAAACTAAATTAAAAGGTCATCTTCTTTTTTAAACTCCACGACAGAAACTGAAAGCTACTACCAGATTAGGCAAAATCGAAAGAACTCTCAAATCTCAATAGGCTTCGGTTGGTTCAGAAATTTCAGAGATTGAATCGCAAGAAGGTCTCTTGAACCCAACAAAAATCAGACATAATAATCATCTATACAAAGACGATAAAATACCTGAAGTTAGATTTGGCGGACATGAAGTTATAGGTCTGGTTTCAGCTTCTAATGTCTCAGAAAAGGTATGAATAGGCGCTAGTAACTTGGGGTTTGGTTTGTTTATAGCAGAGAAGGTTACAGCCAGAGCTTGAGAATGATAGGGGGGAAGATGAGAGGTGTCGAGAGATTCTATTGGGGCTCATATTACCGCCCAGAACAGGGGAACATGAAGGAGAAAAGGAAAAGGCAGGGAGGAAAGAAGAAGAGAGGAAAGAGGAAGGAAGAGGAAGAAGAAACGGAACGAGATGGAGGGGGATGGGATTTCTGACCAGCAGGCCTACACTATACTCAAATCAGAGACTTCTTCAATTCATTCATAATAATCTTCTCTAAATTTCTACTGTCTATCATAGTTGTCAAGGCGACAAAACGATCCAAGGCGTTTGGGGCCATCCTGGGCGCCTAGGCGCCCGTCTAGGCGTTGCCTAGGCGACCAAGGCGTTCCCAGTGCATTTTTTTTATTTCTAAAATATTAATGTTTATATATATGCAACATTCTACATAAATAATCAACATTTAAGCCATAACTTAATTAATATGTGGTGTGGACCCAAGTTTACTAGTGTACACTAAAACCTGGGATTGTGTCTAGAGTTAAGTAAACAATTATTTATGACTAACATTTGCGTACTTTTAACGAATTTGATCAGAGCGTAACTCCTTTAATATAGTTCGGATTCAGCAATCTCGACCGTTGCAAAGCTAGCATAATCAGCTTTCTAACAAATCCGAGATTGCTTGAATCCAAATTATAATAAAGGAGTTACACTCCGGTCAAACCTTGTTCAGAATACGGGAATGCTGTTTAAAGTCGTCTGAATGTAAATTATTTTTTGGGCATCAAAGCAAAAGATTATTTTGGCGCACTCTTGTTTTTAATGATGATTTATTATAATAAGATTTATAGAATTTTTATATTTAGAAAAAAGCCTAGCATTTAAAAGTTGAAAATCGCCCTTGCACCCAAAAATATGGTTTTTGTTCTTGAACTGGGGGATTGACTTTTTATCCTTCTGGAATTTGAATTTTAGACTATTTTATTGGATTCAAATAGGGGGGTATTTGCTTATTTATGAATAATATCTTAAGTAAATGAAATCATTTACTTAAATGATATTAGTCATAAATAAGTACTGTCTGATAAATATTGTTCCTGTCTGGCCTAATAAATCTCCTAAATAAAATTCAAAGATCAAGGAAAAATATGAGAAAAAGACGACCGCCCAGGCATTCTGGGCGTCCAAGGAGACCTAGGCGACGCCCAGGCACCCTGGGCGACCGCCTTTCTCATGTACACAAGGCGCCCTGGCGCCCAGGCCTGTATAAACCGCCCGGACGCCTAGGCGTGGCCTAGGCGACGCCTTGACAACTATGCCGTCTATTACATGCTTTTATAAAGGAAAATACTTCCTAAACTAATTGACATAATTTTAGAAACTAAATAATATCCTTATGAAATAAACTCTCTATGGAATAAAATCCCTACCCAAAACAAAAATAATAAATAAGGGAATCTAATATTGAAACTTCCTATTCTAATTAATCCTCTACCAACCCTTACCAAACCAAAAGGTTGGTTTGGGTTTGAGCCGGTTCAGGTTTGGCTTGGCTAGCCAAATCGGCTTGTATCGATCCATCCATGATATTGCTACTGCATCAACTCTCCGCTTCTCAAAAGAACTCGACTCCGTCAAGTCTGGATAAGGACCAAGAAGACCATCAGATGGGATGCGCTGGAGGAGAAGCGAGTTAGCATGCTTCTTAAGCTTGATGGCAGGAAGGTTTTTCGCCGGAAGAAGTTGCATATCGAGCCCACCGAACTTGAAGGTGTATTCTCGTACCATCATGTTGAACCTTTTTATCAAACATCCAAGGACGACCAAGGAGAAGGTGATAGATCTTGAGGAATAACGCATCACATTGAACAGTATCAATCAACCCGCCGATGGAATATGTGACCAGCACCGCTCATGAACCTTAAGATTATTGTTATTTATCCACCCAACCTTGTAGGGATGTGGATGGGACTCTGTCTTTAAACCCAATTTGTTAACCATATCTTCAGAGACTGCGTTGGTGCAACTGCAACCGTCAATGATCATGGTGCATAGGAAACCATTGCATCTTACCCTTGTCTGGAAAATATCGCCACGACACCAATCATCCTCTTCAGGTATCTGTGTAGCCAAGAGAGGGTAAAGGACTGCAAAAGGCTGGTGCAACTGATCAGTGTCACCGTCGCTGTCATCACTAGAGTATTCGGCTGCCAAGTATACGATCTCATTCTTACGTTGTTCCTCTGTGGCAGTAGCCATGAGTTCTTCTTTATTGGCAAAAGCTATTGAGCGATTTGAGCAATGGGAGGCAAAGTGATCGAAACCCTTACATGTGTAACATTGGATCTCAGCCCTCGGTTTTGAAGGAGGTCTATCAGAATCACGCCGAGGCGGAGGATATGGATGGGTCGGCCGTGAAGATGCCATACTAGAACCAATTTCTTAGGGCTTGCTAAAGGACTTCTCTGGTGGTGGGGCTTGCTTGACAAAATTGTTACCTTTAGAGAACGTCTCTAAAAAGCTTCTTCAGCTGTATGGTCGCTTTAAATTTTTCTCTACCTGATATGCCACTTATATAGCGTCTTCCATTGTATGTAACCGATTGGAAGCCAAGGAAGCACTAATCTGTGGGTGCAAACCATTACGGAATTGTGCTACCAAAACATCTTCATCCCAATCAAAATCAGATCGGGTAGCCAAGTAATAGAATCGGGCCACATATTCTTCAATGGTTATATTTTCTTGCCTTAATTGTGTAAACTTGAGATGCGTTCATTGCTTGTAATCAAGAGGTAGGAATCGCCGGTTCAATGTCGCATATATCTCAGCCCAAGTATTTATTTCACCAATGCTGCGAGTTTGATTTTGCCTCTGATATTTAATCTACCAAACTCGTGTCGTGCCCTTCAGTTTAGCTTCTGCAAACATCAATTTTCTAGCCTCTGACAATCCGTACCATTTGGAAAATATCTCCAAGCTATGGATCCAGTCAAGGCATTCCTCAGGATTTTGGTCTCCATTAAAATCAAGCACATCCAGTCGTGCTCCTTTGTCAATACCATAAAGGTCTCCACGTCGACCAACTCCATATGGTAGTGGTGGTGGTGGTGGAGGTACATGTCATGATGGTGATGATGGTGGTGATGAGAATGCATTGGGAGGGTGGAACTTGTGAAACGGAATTGGAGGAATCCCCAAGTATGGGACTCTTACCTTTGGAAGCTTGTGACAACATGTCAAGGGAAGTCTGCATTTTTGCCATCATATCCTGAAAAGTTATAAGACAGACATCTATCCCATCAAGCCATTTTAATAAACCACCAATGGCCGTGTCAATTTCCTCTTTGTAGGTGTTGATACGTGATAAAAGTTCATTGTTACTCACCATGACTATAGGATTTTCGCTCTGATACCAATTGATGAGGGATCCGGGTTGAGAAAACCCTAATTAGATCTGCTAGTAGGCCCACCCAAAATAATAATCAATTCAAACAATGATGTAATGGCAGAATCGTAAATAACTCAAAAACTCAATCAATAATGGCAGATTTGGTAATAAATCAAACTTTTCTAATAACTTGTAGAGAACCAAACAAAGCCTTGTGATATACTTGTAATAAAGGCTAAATGAACGAGGGCAAAACTGGAAAAAGGTAATAAATATTAAACGAAATTAAAAGGTCATTTCTTTTTTTAAACTCCATGACAAAAACTGAAAGCTACTACCAGATTAGGCAAAATCGAAAGAACTCTCTCAATAGGCTTCGGTTGGTTCTGAAATTTCAGAGATTGAATCGCAAGAAGAAGGTCTCTTGAACCCAACAAAAATCAGACATAATAATCATCTATACAAAGACAATAAAATACCTGAAGTTAGATCTGGCAGACATGAATTGCAGGTCTGGTTTCAGCTTCTAATATCTCAGAAAAGGTATGAATAAAAGGTATGAATAGGGGCTGGTAACTTGGGCTTTGGTTCGTTTATGGCAGAGAAGGTTACAGCCAGAGTTTGAGAATGATAGGGGGAAAGATGAGAGGTGTCGAGAGATTCTATTGGGGCTGATATTACCGCCCAGAACAGGGGAACATGAAGGAGAAAAAGAAAAGGCAGGGATGAAAGAAGAAGAGACGAAAGAGGGAGGAAGAGGAAGAAGAAACAGAACGAAATGGAGGGGTGGGATTTCTGACCAGCATGCCTACACTATTCTCAAATCAGAGACTTCTTCAATTCATTCATAATAATCTTCTCTAAATTTCTACCGTCTATTACATGCTTTTATAAAGGAAAATACTTCCTAAATTAATTGACATAATTTTAGAAACTAAATAATATCCTTATGAAATAAACTCTCTATGGAATAAAATCCCTACCCAAAACAGAAATAATAAATAAGGAAACCTAATATTGAAACTTCCTATTCTAATTAATCCTTTACCAACCCTTTCCAGACCAAAAGGTTGGTTTGGGTTTGAGCCGGTTCAGGTTTGGCTTGGGTAACCAAATCAACTAGTATCGATCCATCCATGATATTGCTACTGCATCAAAAATCTTAACAACAAATAAGATATCGAGAAAAATGTTCACTTAGAAAAAACTTATGATAAAGTCCCTAACAGATTTGTGCTAATCATATATGAACTAACTAAGGTTGTTAAGGTGTCCCTAGGAGGCGCCTTGGTGATGCCTTTGAAATTAGGCTACTTTTGGCACCTAGGTCGCCTAGGGCTTTCATAGACTCTCCAACACCTTGGGTCGCCTTGTCATCTTGACAACCTTGGGACTGACTAGAGATAATCAAGATCAGATCCCTTAGTATATGATTTTGGTTGATGATATTGTTGTGGTGGATGAACCAAAAGCAAGGATAAATGCAAAGTTGGAATTATGAGGTCAACCTTGTAATTAAAAGGTTTTAAGATAGGTAAGACAAAAGCAGAGTATATGGTGTGTAACTTTAGTAACAATATAACTTAAAGTGGGGTGGTGAAAATTAATGATAAGGAGATACCACAAAGTGAAAATTTTAAGTGCCTAGGTTCAATCATCAAGAAATATGGAGAAATATAGGATGATATTGAATAAAGAACTAGAATAGTCTAGATGAAGTGAAGGGGTGCATCCGGAGTGTTGTGCGATCACCATATGCCTTCACAACTCAAAGCAAAATTTACAGGGCAGTTATATAGCGAGCAATGATATATAAAGCTAAATGTTGGGCATCAAAGAAATAACTAAGGTTAAAAGTATCATATCGTATCGGCAAGTTTCAACTGATACGTATTGTACCGGCAATGTACCGCTAAGATACAGTACTAATTATCTAAGAAAAGGTATCACATCAAATCAAACCGTATTGATTGATGCAATTCAATATGAGTCGACACGGCTCAATTCCATCGATACTTATAGGATACAGTAGACACTTATTATAAAACCTGCAGAAACAGAGAACCACAATAAAAAAGAAACCAAGACTCTTTTAAAACCTCTCAATCCCAACTTTTCTCTTCGATTTGAGTAGGGGATATCATACCTACATCAAAAATGATTCCAATTGCATCTTGTTTCAACCATTAAACCTCTAGAATTCTCGGATTGAAGGGTCAATTTTGCAAGTGAGGTAAATCTGAAAAACTTGCTTTTTTTGCTCAAATCCTTGATTTTAACTCTATCTTTTTCTTTTCTTTTCTTTTCTTTTTTTTTTTTTTTTTTTTGGTAAATTACTCTAACCTCCCCTGTAGGCTTGTACTTTGGTCTAACTACAATTACATCCCCTTGTGGTTTAAAAATTACATTGAGCTCCTGTCAAGTAACGGTGTTTTAAAAAAAGAGGAAATGACTAATTTACCCTTCCACTAAAACCATCCCTCCCCACTCACCCGTCCTTTGTCCTATACCCCTTCCCCTGTAACTACCTCAACTCCACCCGAACCCTCTTTCCCACCCCCTGTGAGGCTGACCCAGGTCGGGAAAAACCCTATCGGGTCTGCTGATAGGCCCACTCCAAATAATATAAGCCAATGGATGAAGTGCAGTGGTAATTCGGTAAATAATCAGAATTAGATAATAACTTGAACAAACAAAACAAGGCTTTAAGATAAAATTGGAATTAGGATTAAAGAGATGGGGACAGAATTGAAAAGTATTATTAAAGGAGGGACAAAACAGAAACATAAATCTAAAGAGGGTCAAATATGTAAGAAGATTATGAAGAGGGATTAAATAGGAGAAATAATAACATAAGGGCCTTTTTGTTATTACTGAAATCAGAACTTCTTCTTCAACGTTTGGATAGAACAAAGGCGGCAGAACCAGGTTAACTCCGAATGATGGAACTCTTCCAATAGAGGTCCGTTTGATCTGCAATTTAGGGAGTCGAACCACAAGAGCAAGCCCTCTTGAACCCAAACAGAATCAGACCCAATAATCAACAAACTAAGGCAAATAAAATACCTAAAACTTGATCTGGCAGTAGTGTTTATAATCAGAATTAGTTGCAGGTTTTGGATTCACTATGGAGGAGTTTCTGATCATGGGTTTTTTTGCATTTAGGTCAGCTATGAGAAGGGTATCCACGACCTACAACTTAGGGAAAAAGGGGAAAGGGATGAGGGAGAATAGGGGATTTCAGTGGGGCTGGGATTACCGGCCAGAACAGAGAATCGATATGAGTAACACAGAAGAGTAAAAAGAAATCAGAAGAAGAACAAGGGATTAGAAAGAGAGAGGGTCCGAGAAAGAAGGGAAACCAGAGGGGAAAGGAAAAGAAAACCTACCATCAGATTGGTAGGGGAAGGATGGCTTCCAGAACAATGGGGAAGGGGAACCAATCACCGAAGGCAAGGGTGCCGTATCTGAGAGAGAACAACGAGACCGAGAGGGAGAGCAACTCTACTCTTCCCGTAGGCACCCAAACAATTTTTTTTTCTTTTTTTTAATTCTCCATTCTATTCATCATTCAATTGATATTAAGATTTGCCTATAAATAGGCATACATTGGGTCCCACAAGATAACTTAACTAAATAAATAAAAACAATAAAATAAAGAAAAACTACCTAAAACATAAACACACTCCTATTATAACTAAAACTCTATAAATAAATATCAAATCCTAACAAATCTAATTAAACTTGCCAAAATAAAAAAGATGAAAAAAAATCAACTACCCCTCAAAATAGTTTTGAAACATCACCTACCACCCACACGTTTTAAAAAACATCAACAACACCCAAGTAACTGACGGAGGAGATGGAAATCAGCGTTAGACATTTTTACCCTTTCTGTTTGTAATTGAAAATTTTTAAAAGCTAGTAAAATTACTAATATAACCCTTCTCTTTCCTTTCCTCTCTCCCTCCCTCTTCGTTTTCGCCTCTTGTGTAGCCATTGCATTCAGGACATCTAAACCATGGGGTATGGGCAGAGAAAGCAAAGAAGAAGACGAGAGAAATTTTTTATTTTCTCTCAGGCAATGGCCCCATTATCCGACAGAAATAGTGATTTGGATTTTCCCTCCAGCAATGGGGAACCACTTGAGCAACCACATGGACAGCCCGAAAGTTGATTTCCCTAGCATCTCTCATGGCAAGACGTGAACCTGCAAACCCCCCCAAAAAGAGATCTCAGTGAAAGAAAAAAAGATCTTTAAAAGTTTTTTTTTTTTTTTCTGTATGTCTCTTGAAAAAGACGAAACATTCCAAGGAAACAAGAGGGTTCTCAAGGGATTCGTTCGTGTGCAAATTCCAATCCCCTTGTCCTCCTTTGTTTCCTCTGGTTTTCGTCCGTTCTCCTGACCTAAAGTAGGGAACCGACCTGGTGATCTCACAGCTTTGTTAAAATTTTGTCTTCTTCGTCTCACCACCTCAACTTCTAACTGCCTCGTCCACCTCTCCACTTTTTCTGCTTATTCTGGTTTCTAGGGTTTTTAGAGATGCAAGAGAAGAGTCTAGCCATCGATGTCATCGATGTCTCCTTGATTTATGCACTTATCTCTCGCCTTACTTTCATTTTCTTGTTGAAGATCTGAACTATGTTGGTTGTCGACCATGAAGCTTTTTGAGTGTCGAATTAGGCATTCTTCTATCGGTTCCACTTTGTTATGTTTTTTTTTTCTTCTTGCCTTTCTTGATAAGCTAAAATTTTGAGTTAGATTTTTGAACTTCCCTTTTGCGATTCTTCTGGTTTTCGAATTGTCAGTCATGTTGCATTGCTAGGATAAATTGCTCTTCTCTGTTTTTATGAGTATTTGTTGGTTTTTGTATTTTTTTCCCTAGGTTTTATTGGATTATGCTCGTGTAAAAAGGTTGATCGTTCGAGGTTTGGTTAGGAGTCAGAAAAAGGTAAAGTTCCCTTTCAGTTTTGTTAAAATTTCAGGTTTTTCCTCTCAAATAAATTGGAAATCCAAACTACTAGAGCTACTAAAATTTCAGTTTTTTCAGATGAAGATTGCCGCCGGCCAAAGTCTCGTTGCACCATTGTCAGGGAAGAAAAGGCTTGCATCGTCGTCGTCCAAGATAATCGGAGAAGAAAGGGTACATCTGGAGAAGAAGAAGAAACGGGATTTAGAGATTTGGGGTTTTACACTTTTACCCTCTTTAAATGAAGGAGGGTAACACCGTCTTTTAACATTTCCTTAAGGGTATTATTGTCCATTTCAAAATCGATTTTGGATGACATCAGCAACTAACGGGATTCGTTTAACGGAGTAGATCTATTTGATTAACGGTGGTAAACATTTGGGTGGTAGTTGATGTTTTTTGAAAGGTGTGGGTGGTAGGCGATGTTTCGAAACTATTTTAAGGGGTAGTTGATTTTTTTTCTAAAAAAGGTTACAGAGAATTCCCAAATTATGCTTAAACCCTAAAAAGATTACTATCCAACAAATCTTAGCCTGCATCACCCTGTCCCTGCCCTCTGAAGGATCTAAGATTTTTCCCTTTTAATTCTCTCTCTCTCTCTCTCTCTCTCTCTCTCTCTCTCTCTCTCTCTCTCTCTCTCTTAACATTATCGCTGGTTAGCTGGTCGCAAAATCCATGAATCAATGGTTTGAAGTTCAATTGGATTCTGATTCTTGGGTCTTTTCCAACGACCTCTTACAGATGGTTTCAGCGTACCAGTCTCCCAGGGGTTGAAGTTCTTGACGATTTGAACTAAGAGTGGTACCTTCTTCATCATCTAGTTTATGTTCTTAGATCCACATGTTTTCAATTGCTTCAAAATGTTGTTGAGATCTTGTAAGATAAAACTGAAAGAGAAGACTAGGTTTTCATTCTTTTCGTTTTGATGGATCATGCTTATGTTCTTCAATTATGGGCGATCATCCTCCAATGTTTGCTTCTTGTCGTCTTCCTGAATGAAGATTCTAGAAAGCCCTTGAATACTCCATCCACACAAGTTAGGTTTGAAGCCCCTTACAGCTCTATCTATCTCCCAATCTATACAGCAACAATGGAGGAAAACGGGGTTTTACTTTGTTTTATCCATGCTCTCTTCTTCTCTTCTGCTTTTTGCTCTCTGCTCTCTCTCTGCTCTCTCTCTCTCTCTCTCTCTCTCTCTCGCTCTCGAAGCCTACTAGAAGGACCCAAAACCACAGCACTGAACGTCTCCCCTTTAATTCAAAAATGATATTTGCTCTCATTTGACCCTGAAAGTGAAACCCTTTAAGAGCTCAAGCAACAACAGAGCACCATCACCACCTCATCATCATCTTCGTTCATTCTGCAATTACAACCATGATTTTCCTTTCTCGAAGAATTCCATCTTGATTCCTCAATAACCAAACTGAATCTTAACTTCAGGATTTCATTTTCTTGAATGTGTGGTAATGTGTCATCTTGTGACACTGACTTTAGTAGTGGAATAGAAGAGTTTGTCTCAGAGGGTTGTGGTTTCTTGATGCAAACTTCCTAGAAGAAGACAAGACGGAATAAGGAAAGGTAAGCCAAGATTCTCTAATGATGGAAACGACTTTATCGTTTGGTTCAACATCTTCTTCACCTTTTCAATCTAATTTGCCTCCGATTCAGGTTCATGTTGAGGATGGTGAAACTTGGTTGCATGATCAAACGCTTGGACTGGAGGAACATTTCTCGCAGCTGAATGTAGCTGCCGCTGCCACTGCAGCTGTTGCACAAAAACAAGAGGGTTTTGTCGCCATTTCTTCTCCGCCACCTGTTCCAACCACTGTCACAGCTGCAGTTAATCTTACCACTGTTGCAAGTGAAAACCCCAGTCAGTTCTTCCCAGACCATGAGTGATCAGACCATGGACCAGGGGAAATAGAGAGAGAGAGAGAGAGAGAGAGGAACCAGAGAGAAAGTAAGGATGCAAAGGTGAAGGTGAAGTGGCTTGGATATCAGGGCAAAATGGTAATTTCTCTTGCCATTAAGGGTATAATCATCATAAGTCTTTAGGTTGACGTCAGCAACTAAACTAACAAAAACTATTAGACAGAATGGAGTTGAATGTAATAACCTTCTCCGAATTAGGGGATCTGAGTGTAATATGTAAAACAAGAGGGATGTGATTGTAGTTAGGCCAAAGTATAGGGGAGGAGGAGGTGAGGGCATGCGGGTAGAAGGACTGAGGACGCCGCACTCCATCGCTCCATAATCCATCTAGTCTGTTGCAGTTTCTTCTCAAAATAACTTTGAAACCCTCTGTTTCCCACCAGATTATGTGAAAAAATCACTTGATGTCGGTGGAGTGTGGGACTACACGGAGGGATACAGGGTTAGGATGCAGCAGCACAGGGAAGAGTTGCAGTGCATAGCAAGTGATGCGGTGGTGGTGCATCAAAGGGCAAAGATTAAAGTGTCTTCATACATCGGTCAAAAAATGCTAGTATTTAAGATTCCATTATATCCCGTTGGCATGTACAACTTTTCCCTTTTTATTTTAAGTACGCTTTTACCAAGGTTTAAAATCTCGAGTTTCGGAGGAGTCTCGGCCTCCTCCGAAACCGAGATCTCGCGGCGAGATCTCGCCGAGACTATGCATTTTGTCCGAAACAGCTTAAAAAGGCTGTCTCGGTGGCCAATATGCCTTTTTTAGGTCTCCAACTTTAGGGGAACCTTATTTTTACATACATAAACACATTTAGAGTATAAAATTGTAAAAATAATGACCATTTGTGGTTGTTTGGGTTTACACCCATGTTTTCACGGTCCAATGCTGAAGTCCCGTTGTTAATTTAGGTTAATATTAGCTATTATATTCAATCAAATATGGCAAATGAGACAATAACATAATGCATTAGGGGAAAGAGAAACAAAATTACACTTCATTATAAATCATTACATAATTTACATCATAGTTCAAAATTCAAATATTCAACATTGAATGATCCCATAGTCCCCATGTGCCTATAGTCCACAATTCCACAATCCTTATACGGATACAATGTCTAGTAATACGTAGAGTGTCGTGGATGATCCATCCTACTATCATCATACATCCGGGAAAGTTGTCGACGCAAATTGTCTTCCAATTGAGCAACATAATCTTCCCATGACATTCTTGATGCAAAGTAGTTCCGGTAGTCATGCACATGATTCATAAATATAACATCGGTAGCTGTCCGAAGGATACCTATCTTTGGGAAGAATGGAAAAACTTCCGAAGTAGTACTGCAGTGCGTAGAATCTTGCGGAAGTACTGATGGAATGGAATAGAAGTTGGTTGATCCACTATGACTCCGTGTATGTGCTCCCCGCATCCGAACCATCGTCGAAAGAAGAACCATATGCGCATCGTAGTGGGATGGGGGACGAGTTGATATCAACATAATCATTTGAGGTGTATGCTGAACCGGTGCTATATCCAGGGAAAGTTCCACTTGTTCATGTCCACTGCAAAGAATCGTTATTCTCCTCCACACTCAATCCTCGTAAGCCACTAGAGAGGCTATCAACATCGGCGTCCATCGTGTTACTACAATCAGCATCTTCATCATGTTGAGAATGGGAATGATGTCGAGGCCTATGCGAATACGAAGTTGGTCTACGTGATGAGGATGGCGCCGCGCGCACCATGGTCATCATCCTGTGTTGTATGAGTGTCTTGGCTCTCCCCGTGTATCTAACAGGTGATGCTCGTGGCTCGGATCAGCCCCAATATTGACAAAAGTGGCTCGACCCCCCACCCCCATGATCACTACCATTAGCTCCACTACCACTCCAACTCCACTCAGGATCTTCTGTATCAGTGCCAGCAGGAGGGTCAAATGGCACGGGTGACCGTGTATGGACTCGACCCTCTTCCGAGGCTAAAAACTCGTCGACATCAGTATCCAAATGGCTGGCCAAATGGGAGTCAGGCATCCCCCGGGCTCGTCCATCACAGGTACTCCCCTGTCCCGCACCCACTCTACTAATGGATCTTCCTCTTCGAGTCAAGCTGGAAGATGTTGGCGAGCTCGAGCGGGTATCATCCTCCTTATCAAAGAACATGTTTTGCACCCTCAGCCTCATGTTGTAATGCACAAAGACCAAGTCATTTAGCCGTTGGGAGCCAAGTCGATTCCGCCTCTTTGAATGAATGAGGTTGAAAGTACTCCGGTTCGCTCACAACCGGATGCGAGCATGTCCGAGCTAACACTCTACTTGCTATCTTCTTCAGAGCAGGTGCATCTTTACCATACAACACCCACCATTCAAAGCAAAAGAACAATAGCATATTTTAATTTCGTATGTCATTTAAATGTAATACATAAAACATAAGATAATTTAATTTCGTATGTCAATTAAACGTAATACATACACGGATCACTTTTGTCACGTCCAACCACTGCAGCGGGGAACCCAAAACTCCCACGGGCTTCCCTAAAGGTTTTAATCTACACACAATCGAAAACTTATAAATATTTGCAATTACAATATATAGTTGAAGCACATATTTCCAATGAAGAAGCACACAACTCACCTCTAGGTTTGCCAATGCCTGTGCTTGGGGATCTGGCTCCAACTTTGCAACCACTAGCTTCACTGCCTCAATGAGTTCTGCGTTCGTCCCAAGTACATGCGTATACTGGTACTTGGGGTTCAAATAGTATGCTGAAATATTTGACAGTGGACACATGGTTAAAGCAAATAAAAATTATATTGGTACATAAGTAACACTAAAGTAAATACATCATCAAATTTACTCACCAACCTTATGCAATGGATGCATGAGTTGGCTCTCCCATCGGTCATTGATGATCTTTATATAATTCTTGTAGCCACGTGGTATCAAAGCTTTAACACGTATTTTCAATGCCTCCACAGCAGCATAAAGAAGTGGCATGGTTGGTTTTCGCTCAGTATCTACCAATCTCAACACTTGTACTACGGGATGCAACACCCCGACTACCACCTTCACATTTTGCCAAAATTGCCCAGGCGATGGTACTGCGTGCTTCCACTCCCCGGGGTGTAGCCGATTGTCTTCACGAAAACCAATCCTCAGATGCAAACATCGATCTGAGTCCGGTCATCTTCGCCTCAAAGCTCTTCAATGCTATGAAGTTCGTAGCGAATCTGGTGATGCCTGGTCTAACCAAGTCCCCCCCACATCTCTCCCTGAGCATGTTCAAGGAATAACCATGGTTGTAGATGAAAGTGGTTACTTGTCTTGCTTGCTCAACCACTCTCTTGACTTTACTTATCTTGCCCATGTCCTTCAACATCAAATCAATACAATGGACAGCACATGGAGTCCGTAAGAGATTGTAGTCGGGATTGTTCATTAACATCTCCCCGCCTTCTTAAAATTGCTGCCGTTGTCCGTCACAATCCGGGACAACATTCCGAGCTCCCACCTCAACCACCACCTCTTGCAACAGCCCATAAATATAATCTGCATCTTTTACTTCAGGTGATGCATCAACGGACCTAAAGAACACCGTCCTCCCATCACAAGAAACCATGAAGTTGATGATGGACTTTCCGGTAGGACCAGTCCAACCATCACACATAATAGTTACTCCGAAATCTTCCCAATTCCTCTTCGGCTTAGAATCCGGTCTTGTAATTCCTTCTTATGTTGAGGCAAATAATGAGTCATTAACTCATATTGATTTGGCCCCTCTAACCCCGTGTGCCTCGCCTCAAAGAATCTGCATCTAGCATGCTCAAAAGAAAGGGCTCGTGGTGGCGTTCTTTGGGATGCCATGATAAAACGACCACTTAGAGTAAGAATACCCTACCGACTCCCTATTCTTTCCCCCAAACATTGCCTTTTTTTTTTTTTGCTTACTACCTTGCTTCAGAAAGACTGCGGGATCTTGCTCTAGAACTTGAACATAATCATCCCGGTCCCAGGTGGCCAGGTTCTTCCCTTCTACTCCGTGATCTAGAAAACCAAGAACCAATCCCTTTGCTCGTCTCCGTGGCTTAGGCTCAACAAATCCACTACCACTGCCACCTGCTCCGGGATGTACCTGCTCCTGTCCGTCTCCTCTCTGCATCTGATCTAAGGGTTTCTCTACTAGCCATTGCCGCATGACGCATTTGTCTTGCCTCTGCCTCTGCCTCTGCCTCTGTCATATCTTCTACATCCCACCCTCAACCTCATGTTCCTCACTGGATTCTGGTACGGTGCCTCGAATTGCCTCTTCAAATTGTTGTTTTTCTCTTTCCATTGCTGCCCTCCTCCGCCTCCCTCCCCTCAATTGTTCACTTATGGCCCCGGATATCTCCACAGGACACCGCGGGCATTTGGAAACATCTTTGCCCAATCCACTCAAGTGTTGCTTCGTCTTGTGATGCCGCCAGACCGAAGCTTTTTCCCACAAAAATTACACTGGGGTCTTCTTCCTATCACCCTCAAGGGCGGTCGCATACTGCCATGCAGGGTCGGGTTCGGGAACCGGTACCGTCGCCCCCATCGCCCGCCCCCAAAACTTGGTCTCGACATAATTTCCAAGCACCGTTTCATAGAAAACACAAACTTCAATAACCTTACAAACTTGAACACAGCGAAATTACATTTCAAAATTTTTCTCATATTTTAAATGCGATCGTAACATTTTTCCTTATTTTTCCGATTTTATAGCATTTTTAATCAATTTTAAATTAATTTTTAATTGCTGAAAATTATTTTTTTTAATATAAATAATTCAAAAAAAAAAATACAACAACCGAAATCAAAATCTGAAATCGTAGGACAAGAAATCGGCCAACGGTGATTAACATATAAATAGGTCATCATCATCAAATGAGTAATAATAATTAATATTTTAAATTTTAATTCTTTGAAAGTTCATTTTTAAATGCAAATAATTGAAAAAATACCTACAACAATCAAAATCGAAAACTGAAACCGTGAGCTTGTAGATCGGGCTCACGTAACTAACATATAAAAATTTCATCACATTCTAGAAAAAAAAAAAATTCTCCCCTTTGTAGTCTCATGTAAAAATTTCATTTTTCGGCAAGAAACTTACCTTCAACAGTTGATATGAAGCTCTTACAGCAATCCCCGCAGTCCGAAGCACCACTCGTAGCAATTTAGAAGTCCAAACAAAAAAAAAAATGGGGAAGAAATGAAAAAATTTTGAAAATTTAAAGAAAAAATCAGAGGGACAGACCCTCTGTCTGTTTATAAAGGAAAAAAAAAAAAAGCAAAAAGCAAAATCTCGCGAGATCTCGACGAGATCTCACGAGAAATAGCGAAAAATATCGAGATCTCGGCGAGAACAGGTAAATGCCGAGACGAAAATGGTTATCGTCTCTGTTTTCGTCTCGGATAGTGTCGAAACTAGCGAAAAAGGCGAGATCTCGCCGAGATTTTAATCCATGGCTTTTACTACCATTTTTTTTTTACCAAATCCTCAAATTAGAAAAATGAATTCTTCCAAATAATTCCCAAATCCGAATTTGCTAACAATGGTCTGTAGACATATATCTCTCAGGAAGTTACCTAGTTGACTGCCTTCTCAACCCGATCGACTGCCTTTCTGGAATCCAGAAAACACCTTATGACTCAATGAATAGCCCAAACTTTCCCTTCCGAACTCGGGTTGCCTTGACTCTTGAGCCTACTGAAACTGACTTAGCCCTCTATAAATATCACCATTTGAGCCTCGACAAGTTATGACTGCAACTCCCCAACATCAACCTTGAAACAGCACTTGAAGATTGTACTCACAACTTCTTGTGTCGCTTTCTCTCAACCTTACTAACATTGTCAATTAACTTTGTCGCCCTAGGGTTGGTTTAACGATGATGAATGGTCCTCAATATGTGCCTTTGAACTTGATTTTTTGTTTGGGGAAGGCCTCCAGGGCCACTGGAGTGCTCTGGATGGTGTCAGTGATCTTATTTAACAAATATTACCAAAATGCCCTAACAGGGTTGACCAAATCAACACCTGATTGTCCAACCTAAGGACCCCTTAAACTGACCCATAGGTGGCTTTCAAATGGTTTTACAACTGGTGATTTATAAGTCCTTCAAAATCAATCCCAGATAGTGTTCTCAATCCAAAATTACCAAAACATTTGGCCAAGTTTCAACCCAATTTTCACCCCACTTGAGTAAGCTTCCAAAAACCTTCGAAACGGCACCTTGCTCATCCAAATCGGAGTTTACCACACAATGATACAAATTTCCAAAGTTTTAAGTGTTTAAAAGGAATTAAAAATGATTTTTATTAAACCTGGTCCAAGTGCGAGTCGGCTCGGTCGAGCCAGCTTAACCCAACTCGGCCTAAACCATATCAAAACATGTCCACAGGTGGGGCCAGCACAGAGAAGCCTCTGGCCAGCACCGACAGGCCCGTCGACGGGGCCGACGTCAGGCCAATTAAATGTCAGGCAGGGCCTTCCAAGTGTTGGCCCTATGCGGAAATATCATAATAGTTCTTGCCATTTTTTAACCAAATCCTTACAAAAACTCCATTAATTTGAATCTTATTCAAAGCCAACTCGTTTTAGGACTCTTGGGCATCAAGAAACCTATTTTGGCAACCCAAATCCATATTTTCAAAGATCTACCATACGAAGAAATGTTCTTTTGCCAAACTTGCACCATTGGATCAAAACACCTATAATTAACTCCGAATCCAATGCTGGAGAGTGAGATTTTGTCCATAGCAAACCTATGAACCTAGGGACTTCCCCATTCAAATAAATTAACTTCTAGAGTCTATAAATTCAAGAATTTTTTTTGAAGACTTTTGGCAGCTCAAAGGCTTCAGTAAGAATTTGCAACTCCAGGCCTCCTCCAAGCTTCTCCCTAAGTCTAACACAACCCCAAACCACTGCAACTTAAGTCCTCTTCAACCACTAATTTCTCTTACATCCTACTCTTCAATTTTGGGCACTTCAACTAAATCTCCTTGCTTGCATCTAGTGTGGGAAGGGAGTATACTCAGATAGCAAGGTATGCTCCTAATTATTGCATCACTGTGTATTGTATGACTAACTATTTACTTAGATTTACATTCAATGTCTATGCATATGTGACTTCTATCTCACATGTTCATGCTTTAGTTCATGCATTCATGCATTCATGCATTAGTCTAATCCATTCCATGCAATGTATCTACATGACCCATGCATCATATTAATTCCATGCACCCTATGTTTCAATGTCATTATTATAGCGATATGATGCAGTACAAGCACACTCTAGAAAGGATAAAAGGTCCTCCAAACAGGGCCTAAACAAAAGGACAAAATGCCAAGAAGAAGAAGACAAAAGTCCAGCCAACACTGTTCACATGAACAGTACCAATAGAATTTTAGAAATCTTTGTTTCCTTCCTAAATTCAGTAAGTTAGTTTTATTTCCTAAAATTAGTTTTATTTTGTTTCCTAAGTTGGTTTATGAGTCAATTTTAGATGTTTCTTTATTTTGGAAACTTTCCTAAAAACTATAAAGGAAAGCTTCTCATTCTTATTTTTGGATACTCTTTTAGAAATCAGTTATTTCCATAGTTTGTAATCTTCTACAACATCAAAAATAAGATGAAGAAGCGAGGAGACGCAGATTTGGAACCAAACAATAATGAAATTTTTTCTGGCTGAGTCTCACTGGTTGTGAGACTCAACCGTAAGCTCATTCTTGTGTTTCTTTGTTTTTTTTACTTTCTTCCATGATTCTTCCCTTTTTCTTACATAATTGCTACGTTATTCACTATTGGTCTGATCAGCAATACACTACGAAACTGAAGAGTATAATCAGATCGATTAAATCTGCCGGTAACCAGGGGCGTCGTCAGAACATAGGCTGTTTTAGAAAATCATATCTTCTACATCTATGATTGGATCGTCTTCAACTTTCAGTATGTGTTCACATACATCCCAAAGTCCATCGTCCCCAAGTTTGGAGAGATTCTAAGGGTCAGATTTCCAGATAAGTTGAATTTCTTGTTAACTTTCTATTCTGATTTGGGTTTTTTTTATTTTTTTGGTAGGTAGAGCCCCAAGGAGAATTGAATTCATGACCTCTTTATTTTGAGATGTTGGTCTTTTGCCAATTGAGCTATCCCTTTTGGGGTATTTGGGTTTGATTGGAATGAAGATCCTGCAGCAAATAGGGTTTTGTTAATTTGATTTGCTTTGAACCCTCTTTGCTATCACATCCATCTTCATGCTCATGTCATCCCATTTTAAGATCCATGCATGCACATAATTTATTAAATCAAATACCATGCATAGTCTGTTTTGCATCACATGCATAGATTTCACCCATTACATGCACAACATACATGTAATCTTATTTTTCATCATCCTAGTATCCTCAACATGCATCCATGCATTCTCCTATTTTAGGCAATTTTATGGATATTTCTAGAATTTTCTATGCATTAATTTATGCAACTAAGCATCATAATGGCATTTTCATAATTTTATGTATTTAATAATGCATGAATTTCTATGCTTTATTTTCCATATTTTTAATGCCATGCCCATGCTTACATCTTAGGATTACATTAATAACATAATCATATCATGCATCATATTTCCTTCCTATTTTGCATATTTCTATACATGTTAATATCTACATCCTTATATGTTTACTCCATTCTATTTCTCCATATTTACATTTTATTTTTTTTTCCAATTTTACATCACATCTAACTCTCTTCAAATCTTTCCAATCTTACTTTACTTTCCTTTTTACATTTGCATATACTAACCATGGCAGGGTCACATGACTCACGTCCCCTAGGCAAGTATAACTTCTCAACTCCTCACTTCTTTTCTAGCTAACCACCATCACCATATATGTTGCATTGCATATGTTTTTGTGCACCATGTTTACTTTCTCGAATCTCAATGAACGTTAAATATGAAGTGAATGCCATTTGGAATCAAAGGCCGGCATTTAGCTAGGCAGACCGGGGTGCATAACACCTTCACTGAACGTACTCCGAGTAGTTAATCAAGATTGGTTTAAACCGTTGGTACATATGAAGTCAAAGATTGGGTCCTAAACCCTAATCTAGGTTACTCCTCATTCAATCCAAAATTCAATATCATTGCATTTCCAACGCAAAACCCCCTTCCAACAAATTTTCTCACAAGAGAGGGCGAAGAGGACGAGGACCCGGAAAGAGGGAAATGCAAAACCCACTGTCCTCAAAACAACAATATCACATGTTTTTGCACCCTAGACATATAATCTTAATCAAGGTTACCAAACATACTTGACTTATGGTTTAACCTAACAATTCGGGTATTGACCTTGATCTAGCCAAATGGAATGTATAAGGACCTTACAATGGAATATCTAGCATGGCATGAAGATCAGTTCATTGAGGTATCCCAATGCATGAGCCCAAATAGCACAAAGCTAATAAGCAGTCATCCGAACGAAAGCCCAAACGACTAGTCGAGGCCAAGGCGACTGCATAGGTCGACCGGCCAGAGCGGATGATAAATGCCAAGAGGAACCTGATAAAAGGCAAATGAAATGGGCAATTGCCCTTGCGATCGTCTGCCACTTCCCGACAGTGAGTTCATCTGCCATTTCCTAGTGCTTATAATCTTATTGAATAGCTTAATTAGCCAAAATACTCCATAGAATTCTAGGCTCTTCTATACTTCTACTGGGACCTCATCTGGGCTTAGTGCTTTGCCTATATTTATCCTCCTTAAGCTTATTTATAACTTTCGATCTCGTTTTTCATATATATCCTCTGACCGATGGTGTCTTGATGAGTAATGCAGCCTTCTGAGACACTCAAACTGTCTTCATTTAGTAGGCTGTAAAAATAATTGTCCCATCTCTCTTTAATGCCCTCATCACTTACTAGAGAATCCTACCAACTGCACTTTTAATGCATCTAACATGGTCTAAATGTCTACTCACCCTTTCCCTCATCTTAGCTATTTTATATATAGTTTTTCCTTTCCTTTGTGCTCAAATTGTTATAAAAATCTTCATATTTCTTCGCCCCTGTTTTTCCCACAATCTTCTTAGCTTCATTTCTGGCAAGTTTATACCTTTTTAGATCATCTACATCCTTAGTCCTTTGCAATGTCTTAAAACTATCTTTCTTAGCTTTAACGACTGCTTAAACCTCCCTCGTCAATACACCACCAAGACTCCCTAACTATTAAGCATTAACATCATCTAATTGTAAATCTATAATATAGTTAATTAGTTACTGGACAAGAAATAATTTATCAATCGAAAAATTAATCTAATTCCATCGAGTCGTAGATCGAGTCATTCTAACAAACATATAAAAGATTGAATAGAAACCATGATGTCAACAAACTAATTCTACCAAAAATCTAATTTGGAGAAAGGTGGGTTTACCTTCAAGAGCTAGAACTTGAGGGAAAGTAGCTTCTTGGTCATTTGGTAGAAAAATCAGACAAGAAATTTGAGAAATTCCGTTGAAGATTTTCACTCAAAAAAGTCGAACCCAACTTGTTACGGCCTTAACCTTCGTAAAATGATAGGTTACGATCGAAACCTGTTATTTAATAAGGCTGGTTTGAACCAGGTCTGGTCGAAATCAGTCGACTCCGGTCGAAGCCTGGGACATTTTAGTATGAGATTAGGTTTCGTCTCGGTCAGATGCAAAACCAAGATAAGTCAGTAGACTCCTCGAACTATGGTTTAAAATCTAGTCTTAGATATGGTGATGTTACTAGATCAGGAATTAGTTTCACTACTTTTGATGGCAAGGTAGGGTTATATCTCAATTTATGCCCAAACCTTACTAGCCAACCCAAATTTAACCCCTTAACAACAAACAAGAATTATTGATTTAGACAAATAATTCTTCAACTTTAAATATGACTATAAGAATGCTTCAAAACTTGGGATCCTAGATCCTTAGAATATGAGGAACAATATTCCAAAAGCGGGTGGGGTCGAAACCAATCTTGCCCATAGGTCTCTAATAGGTATTTTAACAAAACCAGAATTGTATAACAGTAGAAAAAATTACTTATCTCAGAATCCAGCCGTTGGAAGGTCTTCAAACTTGGAGGGGAAGTACTCTAGGAAATGTTTGATAACATACCCAAATTTGAAGATGATTCAACCATGGATGAAGAAGTTATGAATTTTTGAAAAAACTACTATCATCTGAAAACGGGAATGAACAGAATAGGAGTTTCGGTTGAGTCTCACAACCAGAATTTTTTAATAAAACTCTGGCCAACTCTGCTGCCAGCATCTTCTTCCTCTTTATTTATAATGCTAAATGGAAATACAGAAAATAAAAGAACTGGTTCCTAAGAGGGAATATCCAAAAATAAAAAAGAGAAACTTCCCTTTATAACTTTTAGGAAAGTTTCCAAATTAAATAAGATCTATGACTGATTCATATGATAACCAATCTTAGGAAACAAAACAAATTTAAGAAACAAAACTAATGACTAATTTTAAGGAAATAAATCTAACTTTTTTGAATTTAGGAAGAAGACAACTTTCTAAAAATTATGTTGGTACTGTTCACGGGAACAATACCATGAACAGTGTTCTTGGCTTTGGGGGCTTGGCTTTAGGCTGGTTCCATGGACCAATTATTGGACTACTTCAACTTTGCTCTATGTTTAATTATACTACACTTCGTAGCCGACCCAAATTTTATTATTTCTTTATTCGGTTACCTCCATATGGGTTAGTTATGTAATTTCCATATTTATTTATCAATATAAAGCGAAGCCGCGGGAGGAGAGAAAAAATCAATCGATTTTCTCTCTCCCATCGTTTTCTTCTTTTTCCATTTTCTTCCCTTCTCCTTCTCTCTTCCTTATTTTGTCACTTGATATCAAAGCAATCACCAGGGTTGTCGTTTTGAGAATCGTTTAAGGTTCTCCGTTAGGTGTGCAGCCACCATTGCTACCTTTGCTGCTTATGCTATTGTTTTCTACTCTCTGCAAGTTCTAATATGTCTTCTTTGCAGATCTGGTAAGCATTCACCCACCATTGCTACCTTTGCTGCTTATGCTATTGTTTTTTACTCTCTGCAAGTTCTAATATGTCTTCTTTGCAGATCTGGTAAGCATTCACTGCAGTTCTGTTCCATCAAATACCACAGATTTTGTTTTTGTTTTAATCCTATTCTATTATTCCCATCAATCCATTGATGTTTTTTGGTTTTATTTATCATAAATGTGGTTCTGTCCTGCTTTGTCATCGATCCAATCTGTTTTCCCTATTAAATCTGGTTCATATATTGTTCTATTATTCTGTTGTGGTCTAATCTGATTGGCTGGAACATAACCATACGATTGTGACTGTTTACTCCTACTTTTTCTCCTATGAGTGTGAAGTATGTTACTCTCGGTTCTTTATTATCTCCTTCTCCTATTCAATGCATTATTTCCCTTGCTGCTTACTGATTGTTTATGATAGTTTGTGCTTATCAATTTCAGATTTGACTCCTATTATCTCTCTCAGATTTACCACATTCTCTCTCTTTTGTGTCATCAATTTAGACTATGCTGTACTTCTGAGTGGATATGGGTTTATCGCATTAACTACCAAAGCTGATCCTGTTTTCTAGCTTCCATCGAAATCTGGTTGTGATAAATATAAATTTGTTTCTATCATCAATTTCTGCTGTGTTATTTCTGGTTTCAAGAATTTCATCTCAACTAGGACTTCTTGATAACTCTCACATCCACCATTAGATTGTTTCCATATTTTGATATGTTGTTAGTTGTTACTCAATCATATTGTGAGGACTTGCAGTTGCTGATCTATCAGTGACACCACCTATCTTTGAGTTTTCAATGTAGTGTCAAAAATATGCTTGCTGTGTCCATAGTCCTAGCAGCCCAAGGACTAGTCCATATCTTTTGATCCATCCGTCAGATCTCATTTATTTCATGTCCAGTGACTATATTGCAGTTAGATGATATTAATGGCTGCTTGATAATTTATTTCTTTTTTTTTTTTTTGAAACTAATATGGGAAATAGGTGTAAAAAGGTTAAAATATGCCACTCACAAAAATTCAGATTAAAAAAAACACTTTTGGACCTTGAAACCAAGTTTTTAAGTTGAACCGAGAAAAATCCCAGACTGAAACCAGGTCGATACCTGGGACAACTCACTTTCGAGGCTGATCGAAACTGGCCTCGAAACTCACTCTTTGGGCCTTGCTCTAAACACTAAGCATCACTATACTAAATGTCACTAACACATAAAACTATGTATCTCTTGGTAAATAGGTCCAATCTTCAACAGATATGCATAGCATAAAACTAATAACAAGTATGGCTATGAATAAAGCTGATTGGAGAAAAAGGATCTATGTAATCAATCCTATACAATTGGATAAGGCTGAATTGAATTTAGTTGCATGTGTAAAGATTATCTGAAATAGCAACAGTTTTCTGCTTTATTACAAAAGCAAATAAGAGAGAAATTCAAAAAAGCATCACTCTTTTGTCATGAGTAGAAGAAATGATCATAATTATGGCCATCAATAATATATACTTTGCTTGCCTATTCAACAATCATAGGTTAAAAGCCTTATGCTAACTTAAGAAATTGAGAAAGTACTTACAGTTGATTCATGTCGGATGCGACGTAAATGTGAAAACAATTTCTCAAAATCCTCCTGCAAGTGAAGCAACAAAATTATTTCTTCAATATACTTAAAAATGTGAACAAGTGAAGCGACAAGCAAGGAGATAGGGACATGTGGATTTTTCTTTTCCACATAAGACTGATCATATCAGGGAATCATACCATGATCTATTTTTCTTAACTAATTTAACATTTTCATGTGACATATGGAATAGTGACAAGAAAATATAGCTGAAGATTAAATGCAGACATTAGATACAAAATAGATAGATACAGAAAAGGAGAGAGGGTTTTACATTTCTTCCACTGCAGAATTTCATTAAGAAACAGCGATTTGATCCAGTGTCTTATGAAGTCTTACTTACCATGGAAGATGTAAGAGGTTTCTTATTTGCCAGCACAACACAACAGCCAAAATCAACAACCTGCTTTAGCACCTCAATGGTCTCAGAACTGGCAGAGCAATCAACAACTGCCAAACCTGTATAGAACAATATCAAAAAGAAAAAGAACTTACTGGTCTTGACTGATATGAGGGATGATCTGACATTGGAAATAGGTGACCAAAGAGCAATATCTAGCTTCAATTATATAGTCCCACATAAGATAATGTACCAAAGAAAACATTTGTGGGTTGCAAATTTCAACCACGTTCATATTCAAACAAATTTAAAATAAAATGAAATTAGAAGGAAAACAAATAATGTTCAAAATGCAATCAGGTTATATTAGATACAACTAGCACATTGCACGTATCAAAGATAGAAAAAAAAAACAACATCTGAGCTTATACATGCTACAAACCAGTTGTTCTGCCCAGACGACCAGCGATTTCTAATGCTTTTCCGGTTGATTCCTTGTTAGCAAAAAATTGGAATTCACCTAATCACACAATCAGAAAGAAAAGAGAATAAATCTCTTTGAAGAGTTAACCCAGACACTGACTTCACCATCATAACACGAAAATGTACGTAAGAATTGAGAAACAGTGTCACAGAAATTATAACCAATCAAAACAAAATCTGTAAGAAAAAAGCAATATACTGTATCAATCTGTAACTAACTCGTTATTATAACTACACATACAGGGCTTACCTAACCCATTCAGCAGTGACAAAGAAGAACCGGATGATTTAACCCGGCAAATTTCCATCAAGAAGGAGTCATTTAATTGTTTTGTGAATACATCAGTTGCAACAAGCAAGGATTTGCTGTCGCATACACCCACAACACGCAGAATCAGTCCCTGTTAATAAGTACAGCTTTGTCAAAAAAAATAGCTTTCTAAAAAACAGAAGAACATCAGTACATGTAAAGACCATAATTTAGACAGAATGGCAACATATCCATGCTTCTAAGTTTTAGGTTACATACACTAAAACCATGCAGTGGGGTTACAAAGCATTCCTTGATGTGTCTCAGCTGTTGGGTGCTTACGCATCCATCCATAAATTTTCCTCAATATCTCTTTTGGCAATTCAAAAGAAGAGGGGGGGAATCTGGGGACTAGGATCATTTTTCGTTTTCAGCCGCAAGTTCTCTCAAGTGGAAACCAACACCCATTGAATGGTAGTCTAGACTAGCTATCATTTTGTTTTCTATGCTGAGTTTTAATGTAGTAGGGATCAAATTTTCACATGAAAATGCTGCCCTTAGTTGTTATCATATTTATGGGGTCATATTTCAGGGGTGGCAGGCCTCGGTGCAAGGGTATGGTTGTTCCATTGTGATCTAGTGGTCATGGGTTTGAATCTGGAAATAGACTCTCCGCAAAGCAGGGTTAAATCTGAGTGCGTAAGCCCCTCCCCAAACCCCGCAGTGGTGGGAGCGCCTCATGCACCGGGTACGCTCTTTTTTTTCTCGGGCAGCAGCCAGGAAGATGGTGATGGTGTCCTCAGTTCTGTAGAATGAAGAAATCTCAGCCCTCAGCACTTTTATTTTGACAGAGAAAAAAAAAAGTAACTTCCACTCATACGCTTCATAAAAAAAAAAAACTATAGATGCATATTGTGTCAGACAGATCCACAAAAATTATATGCAGACCACATCAGAAAGAACAGAAATTCACAATCTGTTCTGTCAGTTGTCTATGGCTACATCCTCAAACAGGTGGATCTGTCAATCATCAGGGAGCCTATATTTTGGCAAGCTAATGGATATACCTCCTCTTTCCTTCACATTTTCCCATGTTCCTTTATCAAAAGTCCCAAAATATAGCATATGGTACATCTTCCACACCAACATCCCTTTTTTCACAGAAGAAATAAAGGGCCATGTAGTGAATATATCTTGGAGCCCTTTTGGCCTCATCAAGAAAACCCCAAAAAACAGCAATAAAGAACCCACCACATCATAGTAGCCACCATACAATTCTACAAAGAGATGGAGAACTGTCTCAATATCTGCCTCAAATTATACTAATTTGCCAAATGGTAGCCTCTTCCCTGGAGGTTGTTGAGTCGCAAAACTTTTATCTTGTACTAGGACCCAAATAAAAGCTTTTCTACTCACAGGGGAACCAGATTGTACCAAATTCTCCTGATTGGTAAAAGGAAGTGAAAAGTATCAGATACTATTTTGACTTTTATTTTGTTATTGATGTACCAGGGGTGATTTGGGTAATCAGTGGGTAGATAGACCCTGCCAATGTGTATATTTCATCCAATAACCCTTGTTAGATCATGTGAACTTGATCAAATAACACTTTGATTTCTGCCATACCATAGTTATGCTAGTGCATTTTGCTCCCAGTACATCTACAGACCCCTTCCTTGGCCAACAGAAATCTTGATCAGTCTCAGTCTCTATTTTGACCATTATTGGACATCATTATAAGATAATCTTTTATCATTGGGTATTGTACGTAGATTCAACCAAAGTGTCTGGTGCATTGGTAAGCCCTTCCTTGACCAAGCTGATGTTTATTGTACCCCATCCTGATCTATATTGTCTATCAATTGGATGGATTATTTTAGATAATTTTCAAGTACCATTCTCAATGCACAAGATAGTCTATTTACAACTTCATAGTGAGAAAAGGGAAAGAGATGGTTGGTTAGTGTTTTCTGCGAGGCATTTGATAATGATGCTAGAGCATGAATTATTTTGGAATTTTAATTACTGTAGTACTGTGCCTTTGTCTTTTATTAATAGAAGGGATTTAGTAGAGCCATTCAATGCCTTGGACTTCACTGTAAACATTCCTTTGGCTTTGGACTTCTCTGTCCATCTTCTTGAATCATAACCATGACTACATTGAGGACCATTTACTACAATGTTGAGGAAAGCAACACATTATTGCATTTATCTTACATTGAGATTGCTCCTAAAATACGGAATTCCTAACCCATCCATCAACTATTCTTTTGATGAAACAAAAAAAAACAGCATCATTTGGTTGTAAGGACTGTGCTATGGCTGGTTCTAAGTTCTTACATGATGCATGAAGTTGCTTTAGGATACGGCAGGTCACTCATAGCATGGATTCTAATATACCTCTCACTCGATGCCTATGCATGGTGATCAAACGATATGGCAAACCCTTTTTATATACCCAAAGGTATGAGACTATGAGTTGTGGTTTCGCTAATAGGAGCCGCACTCCTACGAATCGGGCCTATCGCTACACCACTTGTCTATTTGGGGATAAAACAATGAACCGTTTTTATAAAATTTTGGGCAATTATAGAATTTTACTCTTCCATAGCAGTCATCTTCCCGAACTTTGATTATTTCTCCATCTAGCACCACAAACTCAGGCTAGGTAGCTTTCTTGTGCTCCCATAATGCCTTTCCGCATGAGTCCTCAGCCTTCCTTTTACCCACATCCCCAAACCCACCCACCCACCCCCCACCCCCAAAAAAAAAAAATAAATAAATAAACTCCCAATATATTTTTCTATTGATACCTTTTCAACAAATTTTCATCATTTCCGATGGAAATACATGGTGACACTAATGGAGGTCCAGCATTTTTAACATTTTTCAGAATCCTACCGTTATAATAATAAAATAAAAAAAATCGCATGCTGCATCCAAGGATTAAAGACTTAGGGGTCCTAAATCCCTATCAACCTGTTCTCCTAATGTTATTCAAAACATTTTTAACTAATTTTAAGGAATCTTCCACATGCAATCACTGTGACTGATTCTTTATAGTTTATGTTCATATTTACGTTCACACCTTCTATTTCTATCTTGTCCATGTATTGCAGAACTAATTATATAAACCAAACAAAATCAATCAACGAAGTCAAAAAAGAACAAAATTCTCTAGTTCTTGACGGCCGTTGTTCACAGCTTCATATGTGCTCCAAATATTTCGCAACAGGCTTGAGGGAGGGTCACATGCTTAAGAGTAGCTTACCATAAGAAATCACTTCTACATTTCAGGTCACGCAATCACCTCTACATTTCAGGTCACCCGATCACAAGTTTTTAACACTCTTCGAAGCATTCTTCTTTACAAACAGATTGAAAGCAATAAATGTAGCCGAAAAGCAAAATAAAATGTTAATGCAATACACTATTGGAACCACTATGATAACGATGATGATGATCATGACCTATTAATGGGGTTTTCAGTACTGCGTTACCTGTTCAGCGTGAATAGATCTGCAACTCACGATGTGCTGAAGGAGCTGGCGCCCAACTCCTCCACAGCCCATCAGAAGTAGTGGAATGCTCTTCATTTCCTCTCTCTCCTCTCTCTCGCCCCTCTCCTCTGTCACCAAGCTAAAACGTTTCTTGTAGAAAAGAAAGTAAGATTTAATGGCATGAAACGGATCGGGTCCATGAAAACCCGGATCCTATTTCTACTTTGTGTGGGTGAGTTGGCCTCTCGTGTGTAGGATCCAAACCCTCTCCAATCTGTACGGAAATGGGAGAAAGGCCAATAGCCGCCCGATGAGCACCATATAGTCTTCTTCCCATCTAAGGGTCATATTGATCTAGGAGTATGGAAACTGAACTGTACACCATTACAAGTGAGCATCTTCTTCCTTTTTCATTCCTCAACTTTCAAATCGCAACGAGCGGGAAGAAGAACGAAGTAACTTTTCTTACAACCGAAAGCGAAGAAGAAGAATGAAGAAATTTTTCCGGCAACTCCTTTGGCATCTCCTCCGATTCTCTACGACTCCTCCACAGTACTATTTGTTCGTTGAGTTTCCTATCCTTTGAACCTTAACCTCATCCACCAACAGTGGTTTAAACTTTATCGTAAAAACTAAATTTCCTCACTAATATCTTAGTTTTCTACCTCAACTCCCCCTTTCATTGATAAATACCCGAATTCTTTTGGGAGGGGGGGGGGGTACTAAAGGAGGAAAAAGAGCAGACACAACGAAACAAAAATTTCCATACAACTACTTGTAGTAAAACTTTGGGGCCAGCAACTTGATCTTGCCTTAAATAAGGATTCAATGCCAACACGAGGAGTTGTTGGAAAATTTTCTTCATTCTTCTTCTTCGTTTTCAGTTGCAAGAAAATTACTTCATTCTTTTTTCTTGCTAGAGTCTCAGATATGTGTTGGACTCTCTCACAATTGTAGAGGTCTGGTGTATTGTATTTATAATATTACATGGGATTACAAAAATATTTTCTACTCAATTGTTCTAGCAATATCTACGCCTATTTAGGCAACACAATTTCCAATGTCTATCTTTACATATTTGTAGCAACAGTGATTGAGATGTATTTGAGAATATTATGTTATCCTTGAGAATAGTTGATTTTGAGAATATTCTGTTATACATGAAAATATTGATTTTCCCTAAATGTTAGGCACCCCATGAATATCGGTAACAATGGTTGAGTTGTTACTGCTGATACACCCCCTCAAGCTCGCATGTTGATTTGAGACTATGAGCTTGTCACATAGGACATTAAACTGTTTGATTGACAATGGCTTTGTCATAACATCTGCCTCTGTTATGTACTGCAGAGATACCAAACATCTAGTATCTTTTTAAACCTAAGATCTAGTACAAAATGGTAATCAATTTTTACATGTTTTGTACGAGCATGTAGTACAGGGTTGGCTGCCAAGTATGTGGTACTAATATTGTCACATATAAGAACAGGTGGAGCAGAGGGCTGAAAACCCAATTCTTGTAGCAGATGTTGTATCCAGAGAAGTTCGGAAGCTGTATTTGTCAGACCCTTATACTCTGCCTCAATGCTTGACCTTGCCACTGTAGGTTGTTTCTTAGAGCTCCAAGAGACGAGATTAGGGCCAAAAAAGATACAGTAACCACTGGTGGACTTTCTATCATCTAGGCACCATGCCCAATCCGCATCTGTAAATGATGTCAATTGTAGTGTACTTAACGGATGGTAACTTATACCATAAGTAAGAGTACCTTTGATATACCTCAAAATTCATTTGATAGCTAGCCAATGTGCCACTGTAGTGTAGCAGGGCTTGACATCTTTGAGATTAGTCCGATCAAGTAAGGATAATGCATACTTCGTTTGATTCAAGTGAATGCATATGCATCAGTTGTAGCAGAAATGCCAAGAAAATAACTGAGCTGGCCCAAGTATGTGATTGCAAATTCTTCACCAAGACGTCGGATGAATGTTTGAACATATGAGGAGTCATTGCCTGTAACTAGCAAGTCATCGACATAGATTAAAACAAACAATATCCGCTGCCTAGTTCTTTGAATAAACAAAAAAGAATCAAACCTTGAACCACGAAAGTCGAGCTTGAGAAGATATGCACTAAGACGATGGTACCATGCTCTTGGTGCTTGTTTAAGGCCATATAGGGCCTTCTTCAACTGGTAAACATGATTGGGATGTTGTTCATCGACAAACCCTTGTGGCTGTTGCATAAAGACTTGTTCACTGAGGTTACCATTGAAGAAGGCATTTTGCACATCCAACTGTTGAACAAGCCAAGCAAAGGTAACAGCCAAATATAAAACAAGGTGAATTGTCGTAGGTTTGACAACAAGGCTAAAAGTTTCATCATAGTCAAAACCATATTGTTGTGTAAACCCTCTTGCTACAAGTCTAGCCTTGTACCTCTCTAAGGTACCATCAGACCTAGTCTTCACTTTATAAATCCATTTGCAAGTGACTAAGTTCATCTTGGGATCATATGGAACAAGATCCCAAGTACCATCACGTACCAAAGCATTGAACTCCTTTGTCATTGCTTCACGCCAATAGGAATCTTTATTGGCAATGGAAAAACAAGTCGGTTCAGTGGGGAGAATGGATGTGCTTAGGCATTCACAAATAGGATGAACAATAGCGTGTAGAGCCTTGGGCTAGAAAATATTGTTCTTTGACCGAGTGCGCATTGGATGCGTAGCCACTGGAGCTGCTATGGTAACTTCTTCAGTTGTGGATACCGATTGAGTTGCAGCAGGTAACTCTAGTATAGTATGTGGCACAGTTGGATTTTCAGAGTGCAACAGTGTAGAATCTGGTGTAGAGTCTGTGACCTATGTGGGGACAGAAGGCAATGCCACTTCTATTGAAGCAACAGGGACCGTTGGAATTTGTGCTGGAATTGTTGTGGTGCAATCAGAAGATGACACCCCCTGTGTGGAAACCGGAGATAACCTTGGCAAATGTTCAACGGCATTGACAGGAACAGGTAATGGCGATAGCAGCACTGGTTGAGACTATCGCTGTGGAGAAGCAGCAGTGGGCCATGGATCCTTAAATGGAAAATGATTCTCATTAAAAATCACATTTCAAGAGATATAAATCCTTTGAGATGCTTGATGAAGACAGAGATATCCCTTATGTTGGGTGGAATACCCAAGAAAAACACACAAGATAGATATTGATCTAGCTTGTTGTTTATGTATGGTCTTAATCATGGGTAACACGCACATCCAAAAACTCTCAAGAATGAGTAATCTGGCACTTTGTTATATAGCTTATGAAAAGGGGAGATGTTACCAAGTATTCTGTTAGGTGTACAATTGATCAAGTACACAGTAGTAGCAAAAGCTCTATCCCAATACTGTTGTGGCACATTGGCTCGATGCATGAGTGTCAGTCCACAATCAAGGATATGACGATGTTTTCATTCCACTATACCATTTTGTTGGTGAGTATGTGGACACAACAACCAATGTTCAATGCCATTAGCTGCTAAATATTTCTTGAATTTCTAAAATTCACCCCCTCCTTCGAATTGTAAGCATTTAAGTTTCGCATTGAACAATCGTTCTGTAAGACCCGCACTTATGAACCCGATCTAAACCTTGATTTCATGTCGTAACAGGTCTTCCAATCATCACCGGGCCAGACGGGACGAGCGAATGACACCCAGGTATGAAATCGGACCAAATTAGGTATGAATTTAGTCATACCGGTCGATGGTACCGGTCTTAGCATTGGTACCGGTCGACCGGTATAGTCAGCAGACTACCAAGATCCGGAACCGGATCTCTGTGGGTCCTACCTTCCAAATTCCGAACCCTACGACTTTCCTAATCCTAGAAGGCTTCCTAAACCTAAACCTAGCCTATATAAACACCTTTAAACCTCCTAGAATCCCTCCCATTGATTCTCACAAACCCTAGAAAGGAGAAAGAGGCTGAAGAAGGAGGAGAAGCTTGGAAGAGCCGATATTGCTATTCGACGAAGAACACCTTACCGCCAGTCGACGGTGAGTGCGTAAACCTTCTTTTACATTATGACTCTAGGATTATGACTCTAGTATGGTTAGGTTGCTTTGATCAATACCATGCAAAGCATGTATCGACCTAAACCCTATGTTGCCAATAAATCCTAATTTTGCCGACAAACCTTAATCTAGTCGGTAAACCCTAGATTCGAGTTCTAGGAAGGAGACCGTCAAAGCTAGGGCTTGAATGGAGTTGGGAGCAACTCTAACTCAGTGCTCAGACCTAGAATGGGTAGGAGAAACCCTAGGATCAATAGGGGATGATCGACGACAGTCTAGAACCGGATGTATGGTCTTCCGGAGACATACCGGTCGACTATACCGGTTGCACCCTGTGCGATCGGTACTGCGACCGGTACCTTCTGGGGCTGGTCTGTGGGGACCGGCTGACCATACCGGTCGCAGGTTTCCCCACAGTGCTGCGACCGGTACTGTGACCGGTCAGCTCTGTGAGATGTGTTTTGTTATCGTTGGTTTTTCGACCAACATAAAACCTAAGAAAACTATTCTAACTAAACCCTAATATTGTATAGGACTTTGTGATAGCACATTTGGATCTTGCGACGTAGAGCAAGCTATCAAACGAGCATCAAGTAAGGGAATCAGACCTAAACCCTAATAATCTAATGGACAGTAAATCATTGTTAATAACTATGACTCGTGGATTGATGTTTGTGCATACTCGCATGTCATCCTTTACTTTCAGTTATTATTATTGTTCATGCATACTCGCTATGCTAGGATGTGATTGTTAGGCATGTGATTATTTTCGTTGGTGTGTGGAATGGGAAGGGCCTGGGGTCTGGGATCATTCCTCACACTGGCACCTTTTCGTAGTATTATATCTTTGCATACTTGGTGCGGATAGGGCATTAGGGGGAGGACGTGGCATTGTGGTATCTGGCCTGGCCACCAGACTCTAGCTCTATCTCTATGCCATAGGGAGTAATGTTGGGCTAGGGTCTATCTGTCGTATTGTTCTGTCTTAGCATGCTTGGTGCGGGTAGGGCATCAGGGGGAGGACGTGGTATTGTGGTCTCCGGCCTGGCCACCAGACTCTAGCTCTATCTCTATGCCGTAGGGAGCTGTGTTGGGATAGGGCCTACTGTGATGACATATAGGATTGGTTAGTTGTGAGCCCAGTTTGCAAGCCCTCGCCAATAGGGGCTTACTTGTTGGTATGGGTACGGCATCAGGGGAGGTATTGGCGATGTTGATCGGGACGTCTTAGCTCTATCTCTAGTCCATGGTGGTGCATGTGGGACGGTAGTGGTGTGATCTACTGGGTGGCTTCACACACTCGTGTATAGAGGTGCGGTGGCCGCCAATCCTTTCTATAGCACATTGCAAACTTGAACCAGACCATAATATAATATGATTGTTACTCATGCATATAAATGTTACATTGTTTGATTGTCTTACTGAGCTAAGTTGTGAGCTCACCCCTTTGTGTATACACCATTTTTAGATATTGATGCAGGTTATACGGTGGATGACTAAATGAATGCGACGGCGTATGGAGGCGTGACTGCTCTAGATGTGCAGGCAGGAGAGGACGAGTATGACGCTTCATGAGAGTGCCCTTTCTGTGTGTACCTTTAGGATTTTATTTGATTTTATTTATTTTAACTATTTTCAGTTGGGATGAAGTTGATGTAAATATATTATTTAAGTTTTGGTTATTTGAATAATTGAATATTTTATTTAAATTTATCAATAGATTACTCAGTTCATTTTATTAAAGACTTCCGTTGTATTTATTATTATTTTGATTGTGGTTATGTGTAATGGTTTGTATGAGTGGACACGGTCTTATTGAGATCTTGGTGTGAGCCGTTAGTTCAGTGATGGTTCACTCACACTTCTGGTTCAGCCAGAATTGGGGTGTGACAACTTGGTATCAGAGCTCTTAGGCTCTGTCCAACAAATCATATTGCACTTAACTGAATCGATGAACTGAGATAGGAAAATTTAAAAGCCTTAATAAGAACACATCTTAAGCACTTATTTGATGCCTGAGACTATATAAGGAAGAGCATAACATACTATACTAAATATGGAATTAATGAATGCACATGCTCTAGATAGGCAAAACCATAAACTGCTATTAAAAACATTAAAGAGTGCTAAGTTAAAAGTGCTACAGGGTACGGTCCACAAGCCGGACAGTTACCCTGTTATAATGGATAAAATTTTTTTAAAAAAATTAGAAAAAAAAAATCAAAAAATCGTGAGAGATTACTACCATTTCAGTTAACTTACTTACTTTATTAATAGGAAATAATAGGAGATTTAAATGGAATTAAAACATTAGCAAATAATGGATAAAACAATTTAAAAAAAATTAGAAAAAAAAATCAAAAAATCGTGAGAGATTACTACCATTTCAGTTAACTTACTATAAAATGTACTGTGAAAAGAGAGGAGAAATAAGAACTCTATCATGGGGTTGGGGGCATAGGAGGAATAAGGTCGGCAATATCATAATCCCGCTCATAGGCGACCCTGAGCCAGTGCACCTGCTCCTGAATGACTCTGAGGCTGCGAGCCATGCCCCAAGTCACGGCTCATTTCACGCTGAGCGTCCCTGATCTCCGTGAACATACCCATCATGGTGTCGGGAGGAGGCTGAGATGGTCCCGCTGTATATGTGGGCTGTGGTGCTGGCGCTGGAACATCCTCCATCTGATCATCGCCACCCTCATCATCACCCTCTGCCTCTGCTGCATGAGCGGCATTGGTTGGGCGGCTGCTACCCTCCTAAGTGGGCGAGAACGAGCCTCTAAGTCCTCATCGCTGATTGGCAGATTATCCATCTGCATCCACAGAATGGCATCCCAGTCGATGTCCGAAGTCATAGTATCCTCAACGGCGATCTCACCCCTCATGTCTACTCGTAATTGTCGTAGAAGATTGGTGATGAGTCGACCGTGTGGAAGGTTGCTGGCCTGACCGGGCAGTGTAGCCTGATGCATGGTCCTGATGATGATGTAGGACAGACAGACCAGCTCCCCAGTGCAGACATAGTAGGTTAGGTACTGAGTGAGCTGAGACAACTCACTGTAATGGCGGCTCTGAGGCACAATGTTGTGCTGGATGATGCGACTGTATACTCGAGGCACAAGCCTTAAACTAGCAGCCTTCATGGGCGCCCCAGGGTTAAGTAGCTGCTCTGAGATCTCCTGGCGCAGATCGTCAGTGAGAAAGCCCTTCATCTTAGGGGCACAGTAGACCAAGTCCCCATCGTTGGGAATCCCTAGGAGATCGACGAGCTGGTGAGTGTCAAAAGAGATGGGGACACCCTTGACGTAGCTGGTTAGGCGGAGTGCCCGACACTGATTGAAGTCATTTACATCTCCATCTATCTCCAGATTGGCGTAGAAATGCTTGACAAGGTTGGGGCGGGTGGTTACAGTGTAGGTGATGACATGCAACCAACCAAGCCTGCCAAAAGCGACTTCAACGTCAAACCGCAGTAACTGCTCCAGGTTTGCCCGTCGTCCTGACTCAATATTTTTCTCCTTAAACCAGGGAAAGTGGGCTTCCGCCTCCTCAGAACGAAACCACCACTCATCGAGCTGTGGAACAGGCGGATGAGGAAGGTGCATGCCAAGACCGTACGAGCGCTTACTGGCACCTCTGCGCGGAGCCATTGAAACTGCAAAACAAAGACAAATAATGAGAAATTGTTAGAATTTTTAGAAATTTCGACAGCATAACGATAGCAAATTAAGCAAAAGCCTTAAACTCACCCAAAACCTGGGGAAGAGGACTTACGTAACCCCCAAACACTTCATGGAATCCAAACATTCATCAAAACAACAAGAAATTTAGGAATTTTCAGAAAAATTTGATTTTTGGCAAAAACCTAGGTCAAAAACATAAAAATTTGATTTTTGCAAAAACCGTTCGGTGGAACCTCAAATTGGTTGAAGGCTTTTGCTCATAGAGGTCCCTAAACCCATTCTAAGCCGAAGGAAAAGAGTTCCTATGGTTAGAATTTCCTAAACAAAGAAAAACCTCAATTTTGGGCTTGGAACCATAGAGAAATGATATGAAAATGATGAATGGAAGGAAGGAACTTACTTTGAGGCGATGTTCTAGGTCCGGATCGGAAGGAAATGGCTTCTAAGATCACCGGTCGGACTGTAGCAACTCAAGGAGTCAGAGAGGAATCGCCACCGGAGAAGAAGAAGAAGAGAAAAGTGAGAAAAATCTCACTTTTCGCGACTTTAAGGAGGAATCTGGGCATACCGGTCGACAGTTTTGCCCATACCGGTCGACCGGTACCCCCTGGGTACTGCGACCGCTATCTCTCAGTCAAGAGATGGTGCTGACCGATCGATCATACCGGTCGCACCATACTCTACAGAATAGCGACCGGTATGTTGCGACCAATCAGCTATGTGCAACCCAAAAACAAATTGGAAAATTTTTAAAATTTTCAATTTTAAGTTTCCATTTCGATTATTCGCCTTGCAATTGTTAAAGACTAACACTATTATGATTATTTGACTGTACCTCATGTGTTATGTCTTCATCTCAGATCCAAATAGACTAGTCTAGGATGGTAGGCAGAAATGGTCGAAGAGGTTCACGGAAGCGTCACCACTCCAGGGTGCGCCAAACTGAGGAAAATGTGAAAACTGGTTATATAGAAGAGCAAAATCAGAACCCGAAAAGTGAAGAAGGGCAAATCCCTAGGGCACCGATAAACTTGCCAGGCCCTCCTCACACTAACTCGGAGATGATTGTCATAAATTTGGTTTATCAGATGGAAGTTCAGCAGAAGACGTTCGTGGATGAGATGCTGAAGATGTTCAGGCCACCAGGAAATATCCCCACAGAAGGCACACCTGAACATAGGGGAAATAACACCACACGGCCAACGGATGGTAGCTCTGGGCCAATGGGCCAAGGACAGAATCTACAACCACTACACCAAATTCCATCGTCGTCTGCCTATTACGGAGTCTACCCGTACCCACCACCATGGTACAGAATGAATGCACAGGGGCAGAATGACCTAAGCCGAGCAGTGGATAGGTTTTTAAGATGAAACTCCCTACTTTCATAGGAAACCAGGAAAACCACTGTGGCCTGCACAGTGGGTTGCTGAGATGGAGAAGAATTTCCGTCTGATGACTTGTACTGAGGATGAGAAGGTTTTGTTTGCTACGCACATGCTAAAGGAAGATGCAAATGCCTGGTGGAATTCTACCCGGTCATACTTAGAGGTAAAGCACACCCAGATCGATTGGGCAATATTCAAGGGAGCTTTCTTCGATAAATATTTTCCAAAGAGCTTCAGAGATCAAATGGAGAAGGAATTCCTCAACCTGCAGCAATCTCAATCGACTGTTGATGCTTACCAGCAAAGGTATGAAGAGCTATTTTTCTTTGCACCGGTAAGCATGCAAGAAGAAGAAACCAAGACTCGTAGGTTCACCATGGGATTACGAGGAAGCATTAGAGAGCACGTCTTGGGTCTGGAGAAGAAAGTTTATAATGAGGCTGTGCAGATTGCCAGAGTAATTGAATCCAGTCAAAGACACAACTTCTTTGCTCAGAACAGGGGACTGAAGAGGCCTATTACTGAGACTTCAGGTGGAGGCAATCATAGACCATTCCGCCCGTACAGGGCTCAATCCACTGTGGTGCCTGCAAGGAACACTACTGCACCACCATCGACATAGTTCACTGGACAGAACCAGAACGTTAAATGTTTCAACTGTCAGCAACTGAGTCATATTGCAAGGACTTGCACTCTACCTAGGAAGCAACCTCCACAGTAAGGAAAGGTATTCGCAGTCACCACTGAAGAGGCAGCCGCATCACCTGATGTGGTTACTGGTATGATTCTATCCCTTCCTTTGTTTTACTGTTGTTATGTTTGAGCATGTAGAATTAAGGGATAACTAAACTTCAGGGACTGTAAATATAGCTGGTATACCTGCCAGAGTACTCTTTGACTCTGGGGCCACGCACTCCTTCATTTTTATTTGTTTTGGGAAGCGAATGGAATTACCTGTCAAGTGTTTGAACCCAAGCTTGATAGTTCGCTCTCCGTTGGGAGTCGAAATGGCATTGACTGAATATTATGGGCCGTGTACAGTGTGTATTGAGGGCCGAAACCTAGAAGCAAATCTGGTTCAACTCGAGATGGCAGACTTTGACGTCATCTTGGGAATGGATTGGCTAGGCCATCATTCAACTAGCTTATTATGTAGTGAAAGGAAACTTGTGCTTAAAGATGAGAAGGGCAAGGAGTTTAGCTTCATTGGGACCAAGTTACCTAGGAAGCGGAAGCTGATCCTCTCCGCCCTAAAAGCTAAGAGATGCCTAGAGAAGGGAGGAGTAGGGTATTTAGTGTCTGTGGTCAACATCACTACTGAGGTGCCAAAGATGGAAGATCTAGATGTGATACGAGAGTTTCCAGATGTATTTCCAAAAGATCTCCTGGGTCTACCTCCAGATAGGGCTACAGAGTTCGTGATAGACCTTATGCCAGGGTCGGCACCGGTGTCTAAAGCACCGTACAGGATGGCCCCTACCAAATTAAAGGAGTTGAAGACCCAATTACAAGAACTATTAGATAAGGGTTTCATACGACCAAGCATATCGCCATGGGGAGTACCTGTATTGTTCGTCAAGAAGAAGGACGGTAGTGTACGGCTATGTATTGACTACCGAAAGCTAAACAAGTTAACCATCAAGAATCGATATCCTTTGCCTAGGATCGATGATCTGTTCGATCAGTTACAAGGTGCAAAGGTTTTCTCGAAGATTGATCTCAGATCAGGGTATCACCAATTGAAGATCAAGGCCGGAGATATTCCAAAGACTGCTTTCAGGACAAGGTATGGGCATTATGAGTTCCTTGCAATGTCATTCGGGTTGACTAATGCTCCAGCGTCATGCATGGAACTGATGAACCGAGTGTTTCATGACATGTTGGACACTTCGATCATCGTATTCATTGATGACATATTGGTCTACTCGCAAGACAAGGAGACTCATGCAACACATTTGAGAGCAGCCCTACAACGGCTGAGAAGGGAGATGCTTTATGCCAAGTTCAAGAAGTGTGACTTTTGGCTGAAGGAGGTGGCTTTCTTGGGCCACGTACTATCTAAAGATGGTATCAAGGTAGATCCAAGTAAGATAGCTGCTATAGTAGGATGGGAAACACCAAAATCAGTTACGGAGATTCGTAGTTTCCTCGGATTGGCTGGTTACTATAGAAGGTTTGTGGAAGACTACTCAAGGATCGCCGTTCCACTTACCAGACTAACCAAGAAGGGAGAGAAATTCATATGGACAGATGAGTGCGAGAAGTGCTTTCAGACTTTGAAGTCAAGACTAGTCTCTACACCTATCTTGACCATCCCAGCACCAGGCATACCTATTACTCTATATACGGATGCCTCAGGGTTGGGTCTTGGATGTGTGTTGATGCAAGGAGAACAGGTGATTGCCTACGCATCAAGACAGTTAAAAGAGCATGAGAAGAATTATTCTACACATGACTTGGAGTTAGCAGCGGTTATACATGCAATCAAGACTTGGAGATACTACCTTTATGGTGAAAAGTTTCAGATTAAGTTAGATCACAAGAGCTTAACCTATCTTTTCACTCAGAAGGACCTGAATATGTGACAGAGGAGATGGCTAGAATTATTAAAAGATTATGATTGTGACATTCTGTACCATCCGGGTAAGGCAAATATTGTGGCTGATGCCTTAAGGAGAAAGTAGGCATTGAAACCTAAGGCAGGACCAAGTACAAATGCTGCATTGTGTGCTGCAACCTCAAGCTCAATAGAGAATGATGATGAGAACATATTAGAGACTGCAGGAGATCCAGTGGAAATAGGACTTAATTCATAAGTTCACATTGATGTTCGTAGCTCTGAAGATCTCATCGGATCTAATAGATGAAGTCAAAATAGCAATCCTATATGATCCACATCTCAAGACTGTGCAAGAAGACCTGGAGAAGTATAAAAGTAATCCTGACTTTACCTTGGATTCAGACAGGGTACTCAGGTATCGTGGACGATTATGCATACCTGAGAGTGAGGACTCCAATATCAGAGATAGAGTTATGACAGAAGCTCATTACATTCCATATTCGGTACATCCAGGAAGCACCAAAATGTACCATGATTTAAGAAGATTATATTGGTGGAGGGGTATGAAAGCGGATATAACTCGTTTCGTATTCCAATGTCTGAATTGCCAGCAAGTTAAAGCAGAAAGGCAGAGACCTGCAGGTTTGCTACAACCACTCCGAAACCTGCATGGAAGTGGGATTGCATCACAATGGATTTCGTCACTGGCCTACCCTTGACACCAAGGTCGGTGGATGCAGTTTGGGTTATAGTCAATCGACTTACCAAGACAGCTCGATTCATTGCGGTCAGACCTCAGTATACCATGGAGAAGCTGGCCAAGCTATATGTAGATAATATAGTCAGACTTCATGGCATCCCAGAGAGTATAGTATCTGACAGAGATCTCCGTTTTACATCCAAGTTTTGGGAAGGATTACAGAAAGCTATGGGAACCAAGTTGAAGTTTAGTACAACTTTTTACCCTCAGACGGATGGGCAGTCAGAACGAACTATTCAAATTTTAGAAGATATGCTCCGAGCTTGTGCCCTAGATTTCAAAGGAGCTTGGGATGAGAAGCTATTGCTCATCGAGTTCGCTTATAACAATAGCTACCAGGCTACAATTCAGATGGCTCCATATGAAGCACTCTATGGAAAGAAATGTTGTACACCTCTGCTATGGAATGAGGTGGGAGAGAGAAGAATTGTAGGACCAGAGTTTGTCGAAGAAACTTGTCGAGTGATTGATCAGATCAAGGAAAGAGTGAAGACAACTCAAGTTCGACAAAAGCACTATGCGGATAACCGACGTCGAGATCTGGAGTTTGTAGTGGGTGACAAGGTATTCTTGAAGATATCACCTGTGCGAGGTCTGAAACGGTTTGGTAAGAAAGGGAAGGTATGCCCCAGGTACGTGGGACCATACAAGATTTTGACCAGGCGTGGTAATGTGGCATATCAACTGGCTCTGCCACCATCCATGTCAAGCGTTCATGATGTGTTCCATGTATCTTTATTGAAGAAGTATGTCAGGGATCCATCGCACATCTTGATAGCAGACCCACCAAACTTGACAGAGGACTTAACATTTGAAGTAATACTTATGATGCTCACAAGCCAAAAGGTACAACACCTTCGAAGCAAGGATAACCACTATGTGAAAGTGCATTGAAAAAGCCAAGATGTGGAAGAAATTACTTGAGAGGAAGAGAACGCAATGAGAAATGAATACCCTAACCTTTTCGATGACCAAGGTACGTTCAAATTTCGAGGCCGAAATTTCTTTTAAGGGTGGGGGAGTTGTGAAACCTACATGCAAATTTCAGGGATGAAATTTCTTTTAAGGGTGGGGGAGTTGTAAGACCCGTACTCCATGAACCTGATATAAACCTTGATTTCATGTCGTAAGAGGTCTTCCAATCATCACCGGGCCAGACGGGACTAGTGGATGACAACCAGGTATGAAATCGGACCAAATTGACCAAATTAGGTATGAATTTAGTCATATCGGTCGATGGTACCGGTCTTAGCATTGGTACCGATCGACCGATATAGTCAGTAGACTACCAAGATCCGGAACCAGATCTTTGTGGGTCCTACCTTCCAAATTTCGAACCCTAGGACTTTCCTAATCCTAGAAGGCTTCCTAAACCTAAACCTAGCCTATATAAACACCTTTAAACCTCCTAGAATCTCTCCCATTGATTCTCACAAACCCTAGAAAGGAGAAAGAGGTTGAAGAAGGAGGAGAAGCTAGGAAGAGCCGATATTGCTATTCGACGAAGAACACCTTACCGCCAGTCGACGGTGAGTGCGTAAACCTTCTTTTACATTATGACTCTAGGATTATGAATCTAGTATGGTTAGGTTGTTTTGATCAATACCATGCAAAGCATGTATCGATCTAAAACCCTATCTTGCCAATAAACCCTAATTTTACCGACAAACCCTAATCTAGTCGGTAAACCCTATATTCGAGTTCTAGGAAGGAGACCGTCAAAGCTAGGGCTTGAATGGAGTTGGGAGCAAATCTAACTCAGTGCTCAGACCTAGAATGGGTAGGAGAAACCCTAGGATCAATAGGGGATGATTGACGACAGTCGAGAACCGGATGTATGGTCTTCCGGAGACATACCGGTCGACTATACCGGTTGCACCCTGTGCGATCGGTACTACGACCGGTACCTTCTGGGGCTGGTCTGTGGGGACCGGCTGACCATACCGGTCACAGGTTTCCCCACAGTGCTGCGACCGGTACTGTGACCGGTCAGCTCTGTGAGATGTGTTTTGTTATCGTTGGTTTTCCGACCAACATAAAACCTAAGAAAACTATTCTAACTAAACCCTAATATTGTATAGGACTTTGTGATAGCACGTTTGGATCTTGTGACGTGGAGCAAGCTATCAAACGAGCGTCAGGTAAGGGAATCAGACCTAAACCCTAATAATCTAATGGACAGTAAACCGTTGTTAATAACTATGACTCTGTGGATTAATGTTTGTGCATACTCGCATATCATCCTTTACTTTCAGTTATTATTATTGTTCATGCATACTCGCTATGCTAGGATGTGATTGTTAGGCACGTGATTATTTTCGTTGGTGTGTGGAATGGGAAGGGCCTGGGGTCTGGGATCATTCCTCACACTGACACATTTTTGTAGTATTCTATCTTAACATACTTGGTGCAGGTAGGGCATCAGGGGGAGGACATGGCACTGTGGTCTCTGGCTTGGCCACTAGACTCTAGCTTTATCTCTATGCCGTAGGGAGTTATATTGGGATAGGGTCTATCTGTCGTATTGTTCTGTCTTAGCATGCTTGGTGCGGGTAGGGCATCAGGGGGAGGACGTGGTATTGTGGTCTCTGGCCTGGCCACCAGACTCTAGCTCTATCTCTATGCCGTAGGGAGCTGTATTAGGATAGGGCCTACTGTGATGACATATAGGATTGGTTAGTTGCGAGTCCAGTTTGCAAGCCCTCGCCAATAGGGGCTTACGTGTTGGTATGGGTACGGCATCAGGGGAGGTGTTGGCGATGTTGATTGGGACGCCTTAGCTCTATCTCTATTCCATGATGGGTGCATGTGGGACGGCAGTGGTGTGATCTACTGGGCAGCTTCACACACTTGTGTATAGAGGTGCGGTGGCCGCCAATCCTTTCTATAGCACATTGCAAACTTAAACCAGACCATAATATAATATGATTGTTATTCATGCATATAAATGTTACATTGTTTGATTGTCTTACTGAGCTAAGTTGTGAGCTCACCCCTTTGTGTATACACCATTTTTAGATGTTGATGCAGGTTACACGGTAGATGACTACATGAATGCGTCGACGTATGGAGGAGTGGCTGCTCTGGATGTGCAGGCAGGAGAGGACGAGCATGACGCTTCATGCGAGTGCCCTTTCTGCGTGTAGCTTTAGGATTTTATTTGATTTTATTTATTTTAACTATTTTCAGTTGGGATGAAGTTGATGTAAAGATATTATTTAAGTTTTGGTTATTTGAATAATTGAATATTTTATTTAAATTTATCAATAGATTACTCAGTTCATTTTATTAAAGACTTTCACTGTATTTATTATTATTCTGATTGTGGTTATGTGCAATGGTTTGTATGAGTGGACACGATCTTATTGAGATCCTGGTGTGAGCCGTTGGTTTAGTGACGGTTCACTCATACTTCTGGTTCAATCGGAATTGAGGTGTGACAGTTCTACCTGCAACTGAAATGCAACAAATACAGACAAAGCTTCAGACTTTGTTGTCAAAGGATATAACCAAGTATGTCTAGTAAAATTATCCACAAACGCTATGAAATAGTGGTAACTAAAAGAGGAATAAAAGGGAGCAGGACTCTATAATTCAGAATACACTATTTATAATGGTGCATTACATCAGGTTGAAATGAGGGGAAAAGGAAGACTGAGACTTTCCTTATTGACATGGTTCAAAAAAATATTTCTTAGATGGAGATACTACGGGTAGAGAATTATTGGTAATAATAGACGAAACCAGTTTATGCCCTGGGTGGCCCAAATGATCATGCCATACACTTGGTGAAACACGCATACCAACACTGGTGGAGTAAGAACAAGACTTGGAAGTACATGAAACTGATGGAGAAATTTTATTGACAGCACCATTGAAGACGTAGAGATCATCTTTATTCTAGCCTTAGGGTAGGAGCTTCCCTGAGGATAGATCCTTAACACAACAAAAACGAAGGTGAAATTCAAAATAACAGTCATTATCATGAGTAAATTGAGACACAGAGAGAAGATTTTTATTTACGTTGGGTACATGATAAAGATGATCTAAAATAAAAGAATGAGAAGGAGTGAAAGGATAGACGAGCCAGTATTAGAGATTTGCAAACATGTTCCATTGGCTACCTGAACCTATTAGTTCCCATTGTATGGATTAGAAATAGACAGATTAGATAAATCTGAAGTTAGATGATGTGTAGCCCCCAAATCAGGATACCAAGAAGAATCATAAGACGGAGCAGATGGTCCAGCATATATTGCAGTTGGTGAATAATTACTGACATTTGGTTGCATTATTTGATTTTGCACAAAAGTGGGATTGAACCCTTGATAACAATTAAATGCCGCACGATTTGCTTTGTTACACAATTGATAGACAATTTTGGGGCTATTGTCTATATTGTAATAAGAGAACCGACCTTTGCCATGGCTTCTTTTACGGCCATGACCACGGCATGGTTGAGTGAATTCGGGGGAAGGGGACTTTGTAGCTAAATTAGCAGTTGGGGTCAGCAATGCAGGTTACCGTGAGCGGGTTTGTAACATAACCTCATGATTTGATAAGATACCCAAAAAATCATCAAAATCAATTGGATCCGAGTGAGAGGTAATGGAAGTGACTAACCCGTCATATTCAGGGCCAAGGCCACTAAGAATGCTAAGTACCATTTGATTGTCGAGTATTGGTTTAATAATATTGCAAGATGATCACCAATATTCTTGGCCTTTTGAATATAGTCAGTCATTGACATGGCACCTTTCTTTAATGAACACAGCTGCAACTTAAGTTGCATAATTTTTGTCTGAGATGTAGAAGCGTAATGCTTCTCTAATGTAGTCCAGACTGCTTGAGAGGTATTTAAGCCTACTACTAAGGCAAATACTGGTTCAGTCAATGTGGACAAGAGGTAGCACAAGAGCATCTGATCCTGTTGTTGCCAAGTTGCATAAGCTGGGTTGGATTCAGTTGTAGGGGGAAGAACCCTTTGATGCTATGGCTTAAGGCGGATACTCAGATGTACCATCAATGTATTTTAGGTAGCCATGGAGCCTGAACAAGGGAAGAAATTGAGCTTCCATAGCAGATTTTTTTTATCAAGCTTAATCTAGAGAACATGGGACATGTTTCCACCGAACCCAAAGGGAGTTGGTAGAGAAACCATGGAGGACAAGGCAGAAGAAGTCATCGTCAGGGACGAAGAACTTGGAAAAAAAAAGAGTATCGTTTAATTGAACGATAGCTATGATACCGTGCTAGAGTATTTGATATGTGTTGGACTCTCTCTCAATTGTGGAGGTCTGGTGTATTGTATTTATAATATTACATGGGATTACAAAAAGATTTCCTATTCAATCATTCTACCAATATCTATGCCTATTTAAGCAACACAGTTTCCAGTGTCTATCTTTATATATTTGTAACAATTGTGATTAAGTTGTATTTGAGAATATTCTGTTATCCTTGAGAATATTTAATTTTGAGAATATTCTATTATCCTTGAGAATATTTGACTTTCCTTGAATGTTAGGTACCCCATGAATATCGGTAACAATGGCTGAGTTGTTACTGCTGATACTTCTCTTTGTTTGCGATTTGAAAGTTGAAGAATGAAAAAGGAAGAAGATACTTACATGTAGTAGCGTATAGTTCAGTTTCCATACCCCCAAATCGATACAACTTTAGATGGGAAGAGGGCCACGTGGCGCTCATCGAATGACCACTGGCCCTCCTCCCATTTCCATACAGATTAGAGAGGATCTAGATCCCTCGTGTGTAACCTGGCCTATTAATTCTTTAGGTCCTATTTGGTTGCAAGGAAAGTGAACAGAAGTGAAGAGAAGTGAAATGAAGAAGTGAAGGGAAGTGAAGGGAAATTGTTTCCCCTTATTTGATTGCATGGGTAGTGAAGTAAAATTAATTTCATTAAGTTCTACGGGTGGATGTAAAATTGATGTAAAATTTTAAAATTTGTCATCAAGCCCAAGTAATGTAAAATTTCATTTTTATTTCTGTTTTCATTTCAATTTTTTGTTTTTAAAGGAGTTTGGTATAATTTTTTCGTGCTATTTATGAAAAACAAAAATGAAAATAGGGCCAAAAACTCTTTTTGGCTGTTTTTGCATATGTGTTTAATAACCATGTGTTTTTTAATGAGGGTAGAATAGTAAAATTAATATTTTTATAACATTTGTTCTAACATCTCTCTCTCTCTCTCTCTCTCTCTCTCTGCCTCCCTCTCCCTCTCCAACGGAAAGACCAACATCTATCTCTATTGTCGGGACCTTCAAAACTCTGGAGAATTGACGGAATGCTAGATGGGATTAGGAGGAAGTAGGGTCACCTTCTTTGAAACACCAACGTCTATCTCTGCCACCTCATTATTGGACGAGGTGGTGGTTGATGTGGCACCGTTGGAATTTCTGGATACCTAGGGTTCCTTCCATCGTTGCAAGGTCCCAAAGGTATGGGCAAGATGATCTCCATGGTCTCCGACGAAGCCCATGCCATTGCCGATGCCGTCAGAACCAGCCTTGGTCCCTAAGGTATGGACAAGATGATCTCCACAACCTCCAGTGATGTCATCATCACCAATAATGGTGCTACCATCCTTAACAAGATGGAAGTCCTTCAACCCACAGCCAAAATGGTTGTCAAGCTCTCTAAGTCCCAAGATGTCGTCATCAGAGACAGCACCACCACTGCCATTGTCATTACTGGTGCCCTTCTCAAGCAATACCAGACTCTCCTCAGTAATGGCATCCACTCAACCGTCACCTCAGATGCCCTCCACAAAGCCTCTTAGAAGGCCGTTGATGTGCTCACTGCCATGGCTGTCCTTGTGGAGCTCATCGATTGCGATTCGCTCGTCAAGTGAGGTAGTAACTTCTGGTAACACCCTCTCTGAAAAACCTCCAGTATTATCCCTTTGAGCACCAAATGAAAAGGCTGGATGATCAGTAGCATTACCTTGTCTCAGTCCCTTGGAATCGAATCTTGGAACCATAGGTCCATTGGAATCATAGGTCCATTGGAATCATAGGTCCATTGGAACCAAATCTGATCGTTTAACAGCCGATCAGATCCATTGGATGTCAGGTCCAGAAAAAAAGGTAAGGGTATCCAAATTTTGTTCTGTTCGGATAAGGGTTTCACAAGATATCATGGATTAAAAATTTTGCAATTTGAAGAAACAAATATAGATTTTTATTCTTAGTAGAATATGAAATCTATTTCTCAATCTACAATCTATTTTTTATTATTGCTACCAAACTACATTTTATTTTTGAAAAAAAAATTGATTTTCAAAGATGATTTTTGATAAATAGATAAAATACAAAAATAAAAATGAATCCAAAAAGAGTCTAAACTAAATGTTTAATGAATGGACCCACCACCATCTATTGCGAGGTGTGTAAACTTATCCTATCACTGTTCACTAGTCTCACATTTGATATATTTGAATTAATTAGAAGGCTTATGTTCTTTGATGAGTTTGAAAATTCTTACATCAAAGATATATCATATTTTTACCAAATCATCCAAGTTGTGCATTTGGAAACTTAATAATCACATCAATGTAATTAGAACCCCATTTCTTTTAAGTTTTAATAAAAACAAGAAAAAATGGCATAAATTTATTTTTTCGTATGGTAGAAACAACAATTAAAATGTTTAAGACTATTATTTTTTGCATGTAGTACTAACACTAAACTTGCTGACACATAAAACCAATTGCATATAATGTAAATAAAATGTAAATTACTTACAGTTTCAAGAAACAAAATTAGGATAGGACTGAGTCGTGCCTATAGTTACCATCCTTATGATTGTATTCACCTCGGCCCCTATGGTGCAAAAGGTTTTTGTGAATGAACCTCCAAGATTTAAATAGCCTCATTGAGGCCCTCCCAGCAATGTGCACTCAAAAGTAGGACCTCATCTAAAAACGACGGCTTTGAGATCAACAATCCTTAAAATAGAAAGGGATCGATACTGATCAAATAAAGAGAGAGAGAGAGAGCGAGAGAGAGAGAGAGAGAGAGAGAGAGAGAGAGAGAGAGATAGGTGAATCCCCACCCACACCCGCATAAATCCCAATTCAACTTTGTGCCAAAGCAATGTGGGACTAAAACTCCCACTAGCTCAACCAACTCAAAACAAAACCCAATTTGAATTTCTCTCCAAAACGAAAATGAAACTTTGAATTTTGATTTTTGATTTTTTTGAAAAATTAATTGTTTTGGACTTGAAGACAACATCTTGGCCATCTTAACTTCCATTCAGTTATGTGATTAACATAATTTAAGTGTTGGAGTCAGAAAAGACCCTAACAGGTCCAGTATGCAAAAATGTTCATGACCATAACAAATTTTGAAATCTTTTGAATATTGGAATCATAGAGATTACATTCTCATGACCCCAACAATATGTAAAAATTCCAACATATCCCCTAAAATCGAGCAATTTCCCTAAAACTTAACTTACATTTTACCTGCAACCTTGACCTTTCTTCCAATCATTCAATCCAAAAAAAAAAACAAGTAATATCATATTAAAATATGATTCAATAAGTCTTATACATTTTTTTTTTTGGGTATTCACTCCTAGACATATCATTTTATGACCACTTCTAATCAGTACACTCTTTAGACTATGAATCTTAGTCTCTGTAATTACCAGTTAGTAATTAGACAATTTATTGATTCACATAATCACAATCAAGACATCTCCACGAGAAGAAGAAGAAACTTCATGTCCACATAATTCCCATAATTCCCATAATTCCAAGAGGCACTTAATTTGAAAAATACAAAAAATTTACAAAATTATGCTACAAGAATTTGAAATTCAAGATTCTCACTCTTTGTCCACACCATAATTATTCCCAATTCCAAGTATGAAATCACACATCCACGAACCCAAAATTGCCATCTCCAAAGTTGGGCTTGTGTCCAAACTATCCTTCCAACACTTTCAAACTCTTTATGAATTCCTTCTTGGCATTCTCTTGTTCTTATCCATTTGTAGCTCCATAATATTCCCTTTATGCAATTGTAGATATACAATTTCACAAAACAATAAACGGAAACATGAGATCAATGAACATTAAGAAAGAAGATAATGCAAACAGAAGCTAAGAGTAAGAGCAAGCACAACTTATTTTGTATTTGCCTTACCACGTCAATGGCCTTGATCATTAATAAAGAACATTCTTTCATTGTTCATGTTGCTTGAATCATCCTCCTATATAAAAATCACAAAACAATAACTCTAGACTTCAAATCACCCATAAAAAATTCATTTGAGCATTTCATTAATCAAAATACACAAATAGCAATTAAAATCAAGTGATCTTATTATCTATATGGTCCCTCAAATGATTTTAGCTCACAGCAACAATCAACTACCCACACCCATTCTACCCCTTAAGTAGATATAAGACCCAAATTATTAGCACCATCTAAGAATATCCTGTTAGACATTTATGTGTTTAGGGTTTCAACCAAATTGATAACAATCCATACATGAACCATTGAACATAAAGGAGAAGTCATTAACTATGAATCATAAAAACATACCTGTTTGAAGAGATCGATTCCTGTACACTCCAAGCTTTGATCGTAATCCTTCGTTCTAAGTCTTCTATAGCCTCTAAAGGATATCCCAAATCTCTTGCCAATTGGGGCAGAGAGAGTGCTTCACTAATTATGGTTGTGAGGACTTTAACCTAATATTTATAAAATACTGTCATAACTCTAATACCCTTCCCACAATAGAATTAGGGTTATCTATCTCAACCGAGTGACGAACTAACCAGACTGGTTTTATTATGTTAATTAGACTCCCACTGAATAACTAGTTTGGATAATTTATAAAGTCTATATTATCCAATAATCTCCTACTTAGATTAAATTAATTATAAAACTATCATCAATCAGTGTGGCCATGGAATTCAACATACTAAATAGCCACAAACTTTGATTCATCCATCAAGCTTATTAAAGCCGAGCAACAATAGAAAATATACCTCAATATACAGTGTATGACTTTCTGTCAGCCACAACAGAGGTTTACTCAATACATGAATCGTCTGAGATAATGCATGAAAGTAAACTCTCATGTGAGTCCAAACTTGATTAAAGAACTTTAATCAAAATACCTCAAAACCTTTATGGGCGATAAAATATGGTATTTAAATAATCTAAAAATATAATACTATACTTTGACTAGACACCATCTTTATCCTTTGGCTAAATATTGCCTTGTACTTTCTGACTAAATATCATCTTATACTCTTTAGCTAAATATTGCCTCAGTAACCCCGGCTGAATACTGCTTTGTTACACCGACTGAATATCGCCTAAACTCTTTGACATGTTAAACACATATAACTATGTAAGCAAAATAACAATAACGTAAATGTTAAATTAAATAAAACCATGATTATAAAACTATGCCCATCAAACCATGAGCAATACAATCAAATACAGAGAAACAATGTCAGAACATAAATATAAAGAGTCCCCCACTGATTGACCATATCAAGAGATTTCCACTGATTTTGAGATTTTTGACTACTTAAGCCTCTAATAAAATTAATTATTTTTCAATCATGAACAATTTTTACTCAGTCTTAGGATCATTCAGCAATACTTAGGTTTCACTTTTAATAAAGCAAATAGAGATGAATTCATTTAAGTCCACTTCTCCCTCACATTACCATTACCTATTATAATTGGTATTTAGAAAGCTAAGTCATTAAACTATATCTCCCCCTTTTTATTTTACAAACACTAAATTTTTCCTTGGATTTATCTCAGATAATCAATGTACAATGAATCCATCTGAATGCTACTACACAATACCTCACGGATAGAACACCTCATAGGTAGAAAAAACTTCTTGGAAGAATGATAAAACATGCATTATTTATTTCATACTAAGTAAAACAACACCTACAATTTGAACATATGTAGGTAAATCATTTTTGTGAGAGTCAATCAAACTACACACTCATCCTTTAGGACAAAGTATGCATCGAACTTCTTGATAGTTATGCAATAACTGTAAAAGGATAATTGTAAGACCCACACTCTACTAATCCGGTGTAATCATTTCATGCCAGGTTTTTCCATCATTGTTAGATCAAGTGAACCGATCGTGTGAAGATGGACCACGAGACCGGTATGAAAATCAACTCAAAAACACTTAAATCAAGTGTATGGCCAACTACCTGGGTAGGTATGGTCGACCATACGATGACAAATAAAGACCACTGCTTTTGAAGCATACGGTCGATGTTTTTGAGCGTATGGTCGACGGATTCTGCAACCGTACCATCCGACCGTATGACTCCAAAACTAGACTCCGAGTTTGGAAATTTTCCAAATACAAGGAGGATCTCTTTCTTATTGTTGGGGAGCCTTATATGGAGAGTTTCTCTCTATATAAAAGGCGTTCCTCAACCCTTTTTCACTCTTTTGGAGCATTATCAAACCCTAGAGGAAGAGAAGGAAGGGAAGGAGAAGGAGAAAAAACTAAGGAGAAGGCTGAGAGAATAGTTTTACTGATTCCCTACAATAAGTAAGGTACGAACCTTGTGTCTGAAGCCTTAGAACATCAAGAGTAAAAATTTCTAGTGTAAATTGTAATACCAAACCCAATGTAAGGATTTAGCTATGGGATTTTCTGAGCAAATCTCAAAAGGGAGACCATAGAGAATGGATTGGAGTAATCAGTTGATTAAACCAAGAGAATGGACCTTAGAATGATCATTAGGAAGGACCCTACTGAGGAGCCAAGAGGAAGAATTCAGATTGAAAGCGGTTTCTGGATCAGACAAGCGTATGGTCGCAGCTACAGTCGACCATAGATTGACCATAGGGTGACCATACTATCGACCATAGCTATTCGGGAAGAATTCAGAAAATGTATGGTGGCAAGGTATGGTCGCATATAGTGCGACCAAAAGGTATCGACCGTATGTAGTAAGGCCGACACAGCATGAGACCATAGAACCAATCAGACACCTATCAGTGATTTGTTTCAAATTTCAACTACTGTAATACATTATACATGAATCCTCACTTAAATTTATACAAATTTTAGGTCATTAAATTGATTCAAAGAGAATTACAAGGCTTGGAAGGAGATCAAGTTTTGCTAACAGGTGAGGGAATAAGACCTAAACTAATTGGATAATAATAAACCGCTATTTTATTGAGTCCAATGCCATGATTGATTCTATGCTTGTATGCTTGTAATGTGTATCTCACATGTCATCCAATATTACTGTTACTACTATTCATGCATATTTACTTTTATCTATTTGCTACTATGTTGAATGGTGATGCTAGGAATATGCATGTGACTGTGTGTGTGTGGTTAGTGTGTTGGATGCGAGTGGAGCATCAGGGGGAGGACGTGGCATTTTTATCTTTGACCTGGTCAACAGACTCTAGCTCTATCTCTATTCAAGCCTTGCCCATTAACATCGTCATATCATCATTACCTTAGCAGTACTATTACGTCATAGAGCATCAGGGGAGGTGGTCTCGGACCGTGTGGTCTTTGACTTTGTCTGGGGGGCTTAACTCTATCTCTATGGACTTATTGAGGGATGCTGGGGTGAGGCCTTGGATACACTGGATGACATTTAGGATTGATTAGTTGTGAGCCCAATTTGTAATTCCTCGCCAATAGGGGCTTACGTATTGGTATGGGTAGGGCATCAGGAGAAATGTTGGTGATGTTTGATCTGGACACTGTAGCTCTATCTCTATTCCATGGTAGGTGCATGTGGGATAACAATGATGTTTGATCCATTGGATGGATTCACATACTCATGTATAGAGGTGCGGTGGCCGCCAATCCTTTCTATAGCATATTGCAAACTTAAACACCAGACCAAAGATATGAATTGAATGCATGCATATGTTTGTTGCATTATTTTATTTGCTCATTGAACCATGATGTGTGCTCACCCTTTTGACGTCGAATATTTTTAGTTGATGATGCAGGTCCTACTGTAAAAGAGTACGTGAATGAGCTGACATATAGACACATGACGGCTATGGACGTAGAAGCTGTTGAAGATGTGCATGATCCTTCATGCGAGTACAATCAAGCGTCTTTGATTAGTTTAATTATATTTTGGGATTAACGAACATGGAATTAATTATTTTATTTTATGTCTTAAGTTACTTAGAGATAACTGGATTAAATATTTATTTATCACTGTTAGATACACAGTTCATTAATTATAAAGACTTTCACTTATTTGTTTATTATCTCTGATTATTATCATGGAATGTGTGTGTGGTTGATATGGTGGGTACTACATAAACAAGATACTAGTTGAACTATTGGTTTATTGATGATTCATTACACTATTCTGATTAGTCTAGAATTGGGGTGTAACAACAATGATTTTTGAAAATCTTACTACCTTTGGGTGGATGAAATCTCTAAAGTCAATATCCTTCAATCATTTGCATAAGTTCCTAATAATCTTTGACAATGCCACCTTTGGGTGGACAGTACCGCTCTTTGCTGCATCCATAAAAATGGGAGTTTATGTCAGTGCCATTTTTGGGTGAGCACTGTACTTCTTTTTTGTAGCTTATAAATGCATAAATATTAAATTTGAGCATATTACGGTAGAACCAAGTATCCCATTTTGGTGGTCCCACAAAATCTTTACATAATAGCAACAAATACTAGTTTGAATAGACTTAGACAATGTCACCTTTGGATGAACAATGTCTTTCTGAAACATTTACGAACACAAACCCTTGAATTTAAACACATCATAATGAAATAATGTTGCCACTTTGGTGGTCACATCAAATTTTACTATGATTTGAACAAATCTCAACCTGCAGCATGTTTATTTAACTATGAATGTTTTAAAATATAACTTTATAGGGTTAAACATTCAAATAACCATACACAATAGCTCAACAATAAATTTGGTACAATAACTTTAAGAAAAATCAACAAAAACACTACAAATCGGATCCTCATAAGACATTCTTTTATTATAATACATTTTGCAATGTATCAAAATTTACCAAACTATATATCAGATTGAAGAGTATAAAAAATATAGTATACTTCAAAAAATCGCGGTCTAAACGGACCTCCCACGCTCGAATTAATGTCTTTGTATTAAAAATAGCAGCCAAATAGGCCCTTAAGAACCCTGTCGGGGTTGGTTCGATCTGGGTCGGCATGGTCAAATTTGGCTTGGTTTGGTTCGAACAATATATATATATATATATATATATATATATATATATATATATATATATATATATATATATATATATATATATATTTTAAATTTAGTAATTTTCAGATCGAACCACTTGACCTGGTTCATTATAACGAACTGGATTTGGCTCACCGGTTCAACTACTGGACCAGATAACGGTTCAACCTGGTTCAAAATTCAAGTCTCGGGTCAATATTTTTGGGTTTTGGAGTCGATACGTGGGTAAAAATCTGGATCTTCTAATCGGGTTCCTGGATCTGTTGACCATCCCAATGAACTAGTCAACGAGTCTAGTT